>BQNB010026754.1:0-58274 GCA_026074375.1 Tanacetum coccineum | reverse complement strand
AATACTTTATACGAAAAGTGGACTTTTACACGATATAAGCGAGTTATCCAGGATTATCACACACACCCTAATTAACTAACAGAAACGACGTCGTTTCCACCCTCAAATTGAGTATATTTATAATGAGGTTCAGACTTATGAATGCAGTGGCGGGACCAAACACCCGACATGGCTGCAATCACACACATAATGTAACTTGCCAGCCAAGATACAGGTATCGGTAAACTACGCATACTAAACAGAAAACAATCATCATCGCATGCGACATTTTACCAAATACTATAAATATACTCAAAAGAGGCAAGAAACGATGTCGTTTCGCTTTTACATACCCTTTCTCACGGATTAATACGACGTGTCAACAGAGACGTAATAAACCGCGCTCGCATTAATCCATGCCATGGGTGCGCCTGTGGAGGTTGTGGACGTTGCTGAGGCGATTCACTCTCGCTCTCTACCATCATTCCACTTTCCGCATCATTATATAAAGACACATTAGGGTGTGTGTTGGCCTATTTTTTGGCTTCCGGCTAGGCTAAAGTCCTGGCCCCATTTTTTTATATGTCTACTCACACACATATATGGTTTCAACACTATACCAGTATCTTCCCAAATACTCACGAACATACATATAGTCAAAATTAGATCATCACCGTGTGTTTCTTACCGTTGTTTCATCCAAGTAAAATGCACCCTATAGCATTTATGGAATAAGTAACTATGATACTGCCAACAAATACAGAAGATTACCCTTCTGCACATTGGAAGAGCAAAGTTGAAAGATCGTCAACACCCACCATGGCTGCAACCACAATCCAAGTGTGGCTGCCCCGCCAAGATACGGGCATTGGTTTTTTTCTAAAGACAACGAAGGCGTTCCACAAACAACCATAGCTTTCGCATTCAGTTTCTTTTTTATGTATGAGGCAAGGATTAGTAAACACTCAAAGGAAGAGAATGCTGCCCGCCACAACGCAAGTAATCTCATCCTTGTCAACCAATTCTAAAACACAAATCCAAAAATGATATTTTCCAAATTGTTAAGCTACAAAAATTTACTTATCTGAAGTTCTTAAGAGCCATCAGCACACTATGGCGCAAGGAGCCATCTTCAGTTAGCCGACTTATCAGCTTCTTCAGACACCGACAATAAACCAAAACCCAACATCACAAACAACAGCTCATCACATCAAATAACCCTAAACTTCCAAAATAACAAAATTAAACACAATTAAGCCTACAAATGCAAGAAAAACATAACAACTTACCTACAAATTAAGTGTTCAAAAGGTACACGGCACTGATTGAAATTACTAAAATTAAACCGCCAAAATTCATTAGTTGTTGTTGAATCTTGAAGACCAAAGGAATACCCAGAAAATCAAACCGTAAGAAACACACGGTGATGATCTGATCTTGAGTATATGTGTTCGTGAGTATTTGGGAAGATTCTGGTATAGTGTTGAAACATATATGTGTGTGAGTAGACATATAAAAAAAAGAAATTGGGCCATGGCAGAGTTTAGCCCAGCCAGAAGCAAAATTCTGGGCCACACAAATACGACATCGTATTTGAGCTCTAATAGGATATATATTAATGTCTATTTTAGTAAATAAAGATAGGGATACATATTCGGGACATGTGAGACTATAAATACATGCTACTCGTATGCTATCGATATACATTATACAACATCGAGTAACATATATCCATCAAAATGAAGACATCATTGTTCATTTTGGTCATTGTCTATGTCCTCTCACTTTCATTCATCCGATCTCAATCCCAATCCCCTGCTCTCGATACAGATGGTAAACCACCTTTAGTGGGCGCAACTACTACATATTGGAAGTATAATGTCTTATCCATTTTAACCAAACAATTACAATATATAACCCTTTAAGATCGAGCTGAGCTTGAAAAGCATGGTGTACAGATTTTTTTTACCCAAAAAGGATCATTTTAGATACAAATGATAAACTAGGCTAGGCCTAAATGCGAAGCTCATAGGCGTGTGAACAAATACTCGGTTAACATTCCCCCAATTTAAGCGAGAGATGACTGAACACTCAAAATGGTAAGAATTTCTCAAATAGCGCATACGGCAAACCCTTTATGAAATGTCGACATACTAGTAACGGATGGCACATGAATATGACCACGAGCAACAATTTCACGAAAAAAATGTATATCGATCTCAATGTGTTTGGTCCACTGATACTCAACAGGATTTGCGGTCAAATAAATGACACTAACATTGTCACAATAGATAAGGGTGGTAGACAAAAGTGGTGTATGTAGATCTCAAAGTAAATTACGAAGCCAAGCAGTTTGAGCAACTGCATTGTCAACACCTCTATACTTAACTTCAATACTCGATCTGGATAAAGTATGTTGTTGTTTGGATGGACGAAGATTATCACCAAAGAAAACACAATAACTAGATGTAGAGCGTCTATCTGTAGGAAAACCAGCCCAATCTGCATCAGAATAAGCCACAAGAGAACACGTAAGAGAAGCATATAGTTGGAGCCCAAAGTCCAACACACAATGCATATATCAAAGAATCCGCTTATAGTGGCAAATTAGGCTCTCGGGAATCATGCATAAGAAGACACATCTGCTGCACAACATTAGAGATATCTGGACAAGTAAATGTGAGGTACTGCAAACCACCTGCAAGACTACGATATAAAAAGGATCAACAGGATCCCCGTTAGACCCAATCATAGATTCCGAGTGAGATTACATGTAGCCAGATGTACCCTGTCCAAAAGCTCCAAATTATATTTCTTTTAAGAAAGAAATATGCCAGTAGCATCACGCGTAACACAAATCCACAAAGAATAATTAAGAACCCCTAGATTAGTCATGTTGAACTCCTTATAGAGGGAGGAGACAATACACTGAAGTAAATCTATGAAGGAAGTTGGTAGTATAATATCATTAACATTGATCAAAAAATGAGCAACCTTAGTACGACGTCTATAAATAAACATAAACGAGTCACATAGGATCGCCGAGAAACCAACAAGCATAACATAACCTGCAAAACATTAAAACTAAGCAATAGGCTTGTTTTAACCCATATAATGACCTTTGTGGCCTGCAAACATGATGTGGAAACCTAGAATCCACAAACCCTAGTGGCTAATACATGTAAACAGTCTCGGATAATCCCTGTTAAGAAAAGCATTCGTAACATTGCGCTGATGGATGGCCAGTTTTTAAGATAATCATAACCAGTTTGATAACCTGACTAAAAGTGTCGTCACATTCAATACCAAACTGTTGGCTATGTCCATTAGTCACAACACGAGTTTCATACATGCTTAGAGAACTATCGGCATGATATTTATGGCCAAACAACCACATAGACGGAACAAGATTAACATTA
This sequence comes from Tanacetum coccineum, assembly GCA_026074375.1. Taxonomy (NCBI): domain Eukaryota; kingdom Viridiplantae; phylum Streptophyta; class Magnoliopsida; order Asterales; family Asteraceae; genus Tanacetum; species Tanacetum coccineum. The sequence goes on along the minus strand of BQNB010026754.1, from coordinate 54,876 downwards.
GGTGGTTTCAAAATAAGCATCCAAATACCATTTTTAATTAATGCATCATATTCATCAATCATCTCATTTTTCTAGTTAGGATCAGACAAGGCAAGAGATAGATATTTAGGATTAGTAGAAACAACATAGACGTGACCATGAAAATGAAGATTGGGCTTAACCGTGCCAACTTAGGAACGTGTGACCATAAGAAGAGTTCGAGTAAGAGGGTTGGGGGTTATAAATGTTTGGCTCATAGGAGGAGAGGTTGTATGTCGAGTTGCTTAGCCGTAGGGGATTAGGCTATATGTGGGGTTGTTTGGATCGTTGGTGTGGTGGGTTGTGTATGTTTTTGTTGGGCCTATGAATGTGATTGGGTCGAGGAATTTTATTGGGCTGAATGTGGTGTAGGGGTGTTGCGCTTCTTTGCTAACACGTACCTGTCTTTGCTTTGCATAAGAGATTTGAGTCGATTTAATCAATAATGGGATTCTTGCCTATAGAAAGGTTATGTGACATAGACGTTCCAGCTGATAGGTGCATGCAACTTGCTTCCAATCATATCCTAAAATAAGGCTACTGAATCAATGCAGGGAAAATCTAAAAACATGAGAACTATAATAACATGTCGATGGTTACTTTTATTAGGGCTTCGTAGGAGTTACAACTGTTAGGAAGGGGACATGATTAATAAAACGTGGGTGGATCTGAGCTGCCCTCTCAACTCCTTGACTGTAGTGGGTTGTGGACAACTCAACATGTTGTCAATCGTTTAGGGGGAGCCGTGTATGTAGTAGTGACATTGGTAGCCATATGGGTGGTGGTGGTGGGGTGATGAATGACATGACGGGTAATAAGAGATAAAGTAGGACCAAGAAAGTTATAAGATGGTGGATTTAATGGTGTTAAGGACCCATATGGAATTTGAAGTTCATCAAATGTTAGATGGGGAGAAATGGTGATTTTGTTGGTGGAGATGTCAAGGCATCGATACCCATGATCCCGAGGTGCAAGTTTGTGAGGTGAACAGAGGTGTGGGTAACAAAGACAACCTTAATTATGTAAACGAGAGTAGTCAAGTTGTTTGTTAACCAATTTGGTAAGGGATGTTTCATTTTGAATGGTACATAGGCCACCATATGTAATGCCTTAACCCAAAATATCATTGGAAGGTGAGCTTGAAAAATAAGGGTGCAGATGCCATTATTTATGGTACGTATCATTCGTCTTGACTTTCCATTTGTTGAGAGGTTTTGGGGCAAGAGAACCTCATTTAAATGACATGTTTTGCAAACAAGTTAAGAGTGTTGGGGGTTGGTATTATCGAATTCATCACCATGGTCACATTGAAAAGATGTAATATCACCCTTAAATTGATTATTCACATAAGAACTAAAATGTAATAATTTTTGGAAAACTACGTCATTAGCGCGTAAAGGATAAATCAACAAATAATGAGAAAAATGATCAAGAAAAAGAAGATAATATTTAAAACCATCAGAACTAACAATGAGAGAACTACATATGAGAGTGAAAAATCTCAAAACAACAAGAACAATAGAATCTAACTTAGAAAATGGAAGTCTTGTGATAAATATGTAAAGACTTTTCTCTGTTACAAGAAATTAATTGACGAGAAACAAGAGAACGTGTCACTTGTTTCCGAGATGCCTGAGACATTGGTACCACATAGTAGGACTAACAAATATATAAAGCATGAAGAATAGGATAGGGTTGGGTAACAGGGTAGAGATCTTCCAAGCTATTACATTCGAGAAGGATATGACGGGTCAAGAAACCCTTAACAGAGAAACCAAAAGCATCAAACTCAACAGTCTAATTCTTTTCTCTAGTAAATTAACGTACAAAAAAAGATTTTTGATTATATTAGGGTGATAAGAACATTATGTATGTACAAAGGACATTTATGGGCACGTAAAATGCTATGACGGATACTAACATCACCACACAAACAGATGGATATAAATATTTATTATAAACAATACTTACATTACTTGAATGTGAATTAAGATTAGATGAAGCACCTGTATCCATGTTTCATGTCAGAACCTGAAGAGTCACGATGCTATACACGCTTCGAAGCAAAGTTTCTTGAGTTAGAATCATATTCGAGGCCAGACCTAAAATACCATCTGAGGAAGACGGAACCTAAGCTACGAGTCTAAATTGTTGGGCCAAAGATAATGGTTGTTAGGCTTGGTGGCCCAAATGGGCCTCCTAAGCTACAACAAGTAAGCATGTCAATGGACATAGTGAGCTAGTTAGGACTGTTGGGCCATTAAGGCTTGTTGTGTAGTATTGGGCTGGACCTGGAACAATGAGCTGGTGGATTACAATTGGGTCAGCGTGTTTAGGGTGGACTACAATTGGGTCAGCGTGTTTTGCCAGGTGGGCTGGACATTGGGCCTGGAGTTGTATATATGAGTGGGGGTCTAAGATGGAAGGGATGTGGGCATAGAAATGTTTTGAGAAGCTAAAAGAGCCACATGAGTGTCCACATAATTATTTAAAGAAGGGGTATTAGTATTTTTTTTTCTTGATCTATGGTCATGAATAAACTGGCAAGGATCCCCGAATTGACGCGTTCCTTTAAGAAAATGGTTAAAAATTTGTAATTGCATTTGGTTATTTGTCCTCTGTTTATATTGTTAGAATTATTGGTCTAATTCCCATTACTACTATTAGGTGCCAAAAGGATTGTAGGTGACGAAGGGAAGTGTAAACATGAGTTTTATTACCTTCAAATTCACTTTCTTCCAATAAAAGTGTATTTTGGTTTCAGCACATTTTGGAAGGGGTTTTGCATGTCTAATAATTATACAACTTTTTTATATCTAGAGTCGAACCCATTTAATACATAAATCACTAAGTTTTTATCTTAAATTGTTCCACATAAATTCCTTAATCAATCTGCCATTCTTTGGATTTGAGAAAAATAAGCATTGATTGTAAGGTTACCTATTTTGATCGAACCAAGTTGGTTGTCATGATTTATTGCCCGAGTATCTCCATTGTCATGAAATAATTCCTCGATATGATCCTATAAATCCCTAGCGGTACCCGGAGTAGTCATAACTTGATCTTGGAGAGATTCCGAGCACGTACCCAAAATTCATACTTTGACTAGGTCATCCAAAGGACTCCAATATTTATCCGTAGAACTAGTGGTAGCACTTTCTATATGATGCTTGAGCCCAATACTACCAATGTGAATTTTAAAGAATGAACTCCAAGAATTGTAGTTCATCTTCTCTAGGTTTAACTTCACGGGTACGTTATATGTTATACTCATGACACTAAACGAGATTAATTTGTTAGATGAAAAAGGAGGAAGGGTCTTTGCTCATCTTCACCAACCATTTAGACTTACATAATTACAAGAATATAAAGTTTAGGGTTACAAAGAATCAACTGTTTTAGGAGGGGAAAAAAGAAGATCATGGGATATTGAGATATATTAGGAGTGAAATTTGGCTCTTGATACCTTATTGGAAGTATAATGTCTTGTACATTAGTTAACAAAACAATTACAATATATAACCTCTTAGGATTATCCTAGATACATATTACAAACCGGGCTAGGCTTACTAACTAAATGCAAAGCCCATACAAGTGTGAACAAATACTCTATTAATGGTACATTCTTCCACCAATGAGTGGCAGGGGTGAATGTTTCAAACGAGTTTCAACAACAAAAAACCAATACTTGCCACCTAGATGTGGTGCAAGAAAACAACGAACACCTAAATGGGAAACCTTTAAGTTTCTCACTAACAAACCCTTTTAAAGGGGGTGTCGTTCGATAATTTGCTGATGTAAATATTATATTTACAAGTGCAACGAGTTGTGATCAGCTTGCGGTTTGGTGGGTTGAGGAAGCCGTCGATCCTAGAGTTGTTACGAATCGTGGGAACCTTGGTGGACCGAGCCCGAACATGGTGAATATTTAGTTCAAGATTGAGAATTCTTATAAGACTGTGTTCTGCCTTAAGATGTGCAACACTTGTAGGTTAAATTGTGGTGATGTTGGGTCTTTTTTTGGGTAAAGGGTTTCCCCTGTAAATTTTATTACTCCAAAAAACAGTTAAATATAAAGGATGAGGGTGAATCCACATCTCCGCCCGTTACATAGGCAATCTACTTCCTTAAAGAAACGTACACAAAGTGACTAGACTACAAAAGAAACAATAAGTACTATTTCTTCTTACGACCTCGAACTTTGATATCTAAATTATCGCATATAGATTGAATCTTGTCAGGAATATCCTGGCCTTCATACATATCATCATCGTATGGGTCGAAATCGTAGTCATCGTTCCCATAAGTTTCTTTCCATTGTTCCAGCAGACTATTAGTACCATAGCCAACCTTCTTTGAAGCCAGAAAATTTGCCATTTCATTATCAACTGATGCAACTTTATCCTCACTATCATAATCACCTGAAGAATCAACCTTTGCCAAAGGTTTACCCTCATCATCCATAAGAGTAACCTTCACATCAATAATTAGTCTTTCAATTCTATTAATATTTTCAACAATAGGGGTAGTACTAGTACTACTAGATTCTACATTCCAAAATGAGGATCCACTAGAGTTGGTCTTTTTACTAGCCAAATTTGAAGTCCCATCATTTGTACCTAAATCAACATCATTTTCAACCGAATTAAGCACATCAAGTTGGTTTGAATTACTAACCTCTATTGTAGGCTCTGCATCTTTCTTCTGATTACCACTAGTGTTGACATTGTTCTTTTTAGAAACATGTCTATACATGATGTGTGTTTTCCAAGTTTTAAATTTATAATACTAGAAATACCGATTTTTACTAAAAACACAACACTCAGGAAGTATACCCGTTCGTGTATAGTATAGCTTTATGTAAGTCCAGGTCGTTCCACGAGAATTGAAGTTTTCACAGGTTATAATTAAGGTGCTAAGGTTAATAAGATTGTCACGGATCAAATTAACCAAGACGAGCATATATCGAATAATGCAAAGAAAGCAATTAAAAGATGATTCAATCAAATGATTAAGGTATGTTTGTTTAGGCAATGATCACTAAGAAAATGATGTGTTTGGAATAGTGTTTAAAATAGAGTTATCACAAGTTATAAATCGTTTCAGCTTTTAAATATAACCAGTGATTATATCGATTAATAACAACAAATTCTTTCGGCCTTTATAAGTTATTATAACCAATACATTAAGTGGAATGATTAAACACATATATAAAAGAACCATTTCGGCCTATATTCTTGTATAAAATATGTTTTACCAATTCAATAAACACATATCTAAACGCTCCATATCCAAGATCACATTATGCCCAAACAAACATAAGATTACTACTCCATTATCAAAGTAACAAAACACATAGTATTCATCATGGATTCAACAAGGATTATATTTAAAAGAGTAACAAGATTCATACCAATTCCAGGAGCAAAGTATGGTGATTTCACAAGAATTTCCCAAGAACACTTTATTATATTCAAAGCAAAATCCGGAAACTATGAACAACTCTGTCACAATCGTTTATAGATTCAAAATAACACTACAACTATGCTTCTTTGATGGATCAAAACCTAAGAACAATGATGAATATCAACCAAGACTATCCAACTTCTTCAAAAACTTTGATTATAATGGTGGTGGTCGATGGTGGAGAGGTTTTGCAGTCCTTTAGCCTCAAAATAAACCAAGTGCGACGCACTTAGGGAGTTAATGCACTTAGCATTTATTGGGACTTTAACCATTTCCTTGGGAAGTTTGAACGAAAGTACGGCGCACAAGAAATATTGTGCGGCGGTTTTGGGAACTCGATCAGAATTGCGGCGCACTAGAGAAAAGTGTGCCGTACTTTGGCCTTTTCTTGGATCTTCTTTTTGAGATTTGTATGTGATGATATAATAAGAGATGATTTCGTACAAGGCATCATAGGGAGGTATTTATAGGGTAGAGATAACTTGGGGACCAAGTTGGAAATAAATGTGGACGGATTATGGACCAGATTCGCGAATTAATTGTTTCTCCATAAAATGTGTTGTACTCAATAGTAACTCCGGTAATCTTGGTAATACTTCAGCTCTTGAACGTTTTTCCATAATTTAGATAGTTAAATTCTCTTTCTGTGGCCGCTTGAATCAACTAAAACGGATATTAGTTTTCGTATGGGCTCCGGAAGTTATGGCCAAAATTGTAACAGAAAATAACGTAAAAAAAAAAAATAGGTGTCGGGAGTTCTTTATCTATGAGTTATTTTCTGCGTTTAAGCTCAAATCTTCGTGTAGTCTTCAGTATTTCTTCCACGGACACATACTAGAACATTATAATAGAAAATATACTGGATTACAGTACCGAAGTTCATGTGAAATGTTAAATATATATAAATAAACGCCGCGAAATTATGTATAATTTAGGGTTATCAAATCTCTCCCACTAGATATGAATATGCCCTTCAAGCAATTAAAGCGAGAAAACAAGATCATTTATCGTGACGTGGAGAAAATTTAGATTTTAACAAGTGTTTACCAGTTTTATAACTTTTCAGGCATTGACATATAACAGAGCACCTCACATAAGGAAAGTGTTTGTTTTTGAATTCACACGAGTCACTTAGATAGGGTTTTATAATTGTGAAGTCACTCAATTGCACAAACATAATCTAGGTCGCTACCATATGCTTGTACTAGACACATAAACATGCCCGTTGCGGCGTGAGCACCTAGACAGAAATCTCAAAGAGGCAAAACGTGATAACGATAAGGGTGAATAGCAGATACTTGATTCCATGTGCCAGAACTTTGCCTTATACTTTGAACTTCTTTTTTCTTTTTTTTTCATAATATTTTTTTTTCATTCCAAATATTGCGATAACTCAGGCTGGCACAAAACTTCTTTTTCATCGAGCATATTTTTCTTGCTCTTGGGATACTTTGGGGATCTCAACACTAAAAGCGAGTGCTGCAGATTACAAGATCATAGGGATTTATTTCACCTCTTATCATACGACTTTGTCTATAAATTAACCTCACTGCGGTCTAGTAAATGATGATCAAGCACAAGTTCTGGAGCTACTAAATTACCGGCCCACTCATATAACTTTATACCAATACCAATGTTCCAGAAAAGGCGACAAAGACCATACGTACACATCCGTAACGACGGAATAGACACATATGACTGCATTCAAACCCTAACTCGAACAAGCTAAAGGCAAAAATTATCTTGGGTATCAAAGATGGATACCCGAATTCTTTAAGGCTAAATTTCTCACAATTTTAGTGGGTTGATTTTGTGCTAGTTAAAATGTCAATCCGATTGGATTTGCCTTACTAAGCGTATTCATTTATTAATTTTGAAAGGAAAGCATATATTAATTTTTTTATTTTTCTAGAAAATATCAGTTGAAAGTTTGAATAATTTCTGTAGGGCAAACATGGAGGGACAAGATTAATTTTTCCTATTTGCTACCCTCCACACTTAAGTTGAACATTGCCCTCAATGTGAGAACTGATAAAGGCTCAAAAGTGCTTGGCTGAATTATGAAGGATATGGCGCGAAACGAAACGCCAAGCATGTGTATTCTACCACATGTAATATAATAATCCAAATATATAAGTCTCCAAGTGCACCTGTTTTATTTAATCTGCAAAATAGACACAACTACGGAAACCGTAAAATACTAAAGCGCATTTTTGTAGGCACCACAGTTGCATTTAGCGTATGCAACAAGCCTTTAAACCCCTCGGTGGCCGAGTGGACGAGTTATAGTCTCGTGAGGGTTTCCAGCGAACATACCCACAAAGTTCGATATATTTATTTTTGGATGCAAAAATCGAGGTAAGAAACACACCGGCCGAATGCATGACATACTTAAAGACTGCAAAGTTTTTGTTTTATATATATTTTTAGTTATTATTTACTATTATTGCTACCATTATTATTATTATTATTTTGATTTAAGATACCTTAACAATACGGTTCAAGTGGGAATGATCCAAATTTAAACGTTGAGGGTATGAGATTTTTAGTATGTACTCACGGAATGGATATTCATTTGTTTTAACCACTTGATAGTCCTTTTTTGTTGTTTTAATAGGTTTATCTTTTTTGCTTTTATTGTTAACGATGATAGGAGATGGTGGATCTTTTTGAATTTTTGGAGAATCATTGGTCTTTCCACTCCCGATGAATACGGCATTCACTTGCTCAGTGTGAGCTTGAGGAGGAGGTGGGTCAGTCCTATCGGTTTGTTTTGAAGATACGTTTTGAGACTTCGACCACTCATCTATTTTTCTTTCCATATTTTTAATTTTAGTTTGAATTTCATTTTGCTTCATCTTTAAAATCATATCGTTAATATTGTTTTTGACAAAAATATTTGAAACTCTTTGATCATCCAAGAATTTAGTCATTAATTTTTCGAAATCTGTTTTAGATTGAGGTTCTTAGTTGATAGGTTTAGATACTTTGTTAGGTAAAACACCGATGGTTTTACCATCGCCTCTAGCAAAAAGTTTCCAATGAACATTTCTCATGCTATGGACGCATCTTTTGAAATCTTCGAGGTCATTTCTCACATCTTCGTTTAATTCTGTGAGCGATTTCTCGGAATCATTAGGATCATGAAGGGATTGGTGGGAAAACGAATCATAAGAATTTCGGTTTTGATAATCTTCAGATTAGATGTAATTGGCTTCATGACGTTCACACATCAGCGTGTCATCGTTCTTAGAAGCGTTACCCTCTCTAAGCTCATTGTATTTGTTATGTATATCTTGCAATTATTCATTTAAGCTTATAATTTGAGAATCCATTTTTACTGTTAGAGCTTCCAACTTTTCCATTAATCGAGAATTATCACCATTATTACTTCCATCGGCGAAGGAAACAGATTTTTGATGATGTTCATTTTTAGATTTGATGGGCCAATCAGGTTTGAAAAGGACTTTATCCTCGAAAAATTGAAAAAGCTGATTTAGAATTTTTTAGAGGAAGATTCTCAGCCGTTATGTCTGGATTTCTTTGAGTAGGTTCTTCTAGACCGTGACCTGATAGAATATTTGAATATAAATCCTCTTGGTCAGCCATGCCCATGGCATTTTCGAAGCATGCTCTTCAGTCGTAACCAGGCTTCGGTTAGACTTTCACATATGTTTTGACCAGAGAAATTTCTGATTTCAAGTAAAAGACGGTTAAATAACGAAGGTGGAAAGAATCTGTTTATAAAAGCTTTTCTCATTTGTTCCCACTATGTTATAGACTCTTCATTAAGTTCGTTAAACCAGGTTTTAGCTTCATCGGACAAGGATAGTGGAAAGATCATAAGCTTGACAGCTTCTATATTTTGAAATCTTCGGTAACCTGCTCTGGTACCAATTGTGAAAACTAGAAGGGGGGGGGGGTTGAATAGTTTTCAAATTAGAATTTTAACTTTTATTTTCTCTTATTTATTTTCACAAGTGTATTTAGTTTTGTTTGATGTGATGTAATATATTTAAAATGAAGTGATGCAAGCAACAATGTAAAGGATATATGAGACAGTTATTTATAGTGGTTCGGCTACAAGGACTCCTTCCTTGCCCTACTCCACTCCCCGAGTCACCTATTCGAGAGTTCGAATACACTAATCACCAAAACTCCTTTAACTGCCGGAGAAGCCACACAACTTTACTTAATTATTTTCACGATGCTAAGTTGAACACCGGGTTCCACATATTAGAACCATTCACCATTCGCCACTTCCACATTACAACACCCTTTATTCAAATCCTAAACCCTTCGTCACATCACCAATGGTTGTCCTCTACTAGGTACCAAACATACACATATATATTGTTTTTTACATCAATGTCACTAAACTAAATCTAGACGTTTTTAAGATATTTTGTTAGAAGATTAGAGATAAGATAAAGAAGAATTTTGGACATAGAAGTCTGTCACAAGATGGAAGATAGATCCAAGCTTCTAGAGATTTTGACGAGCTTGTACATAGAGGACCTTTAGATGTCGTCACGACAATGTCATTAAGGATCTACAAGAAGCATTATAGTAGAGTGGAGAAGATTAGTGGCAACTTGATTTGAATAGAAGAAAAGAGTTAGAAAGGCTAAATCCTTAAAACAAGTGAGAGGTAGACATAGAAGATCAGATAAGAACTATTTTTTTATAGAGAATTGTATTGTGAAGTCTATGTAATCAAGAGAAATGAGTTGGTATTTATAGCCGAACATTTCACTGTTTGTCGGAACTGCCGGTGCTGTTTACCAAAGGCACCGGTATGTAAAGTTAAGAGAACCGACAAACAGTACTCAAAAATACGTTTTGAATTTTAAACTAATATAATCATTTTACTGTTTGTCGGAACTGCTAGTGCTGTTTACCAAAGGCACTGGTATGTAAAGTTAAGACCGGCAAACAGTACTCAAAAATACGTTTTGAATTTTAAACTAATATAATAATCAATTTACTGTTTGCCGAAACTGCCGGTTCTGTTTACCAAGGGCACCGGTATGTAAAGTTAAGAGTACCGACAAACAGTACCCAAAAATAAGTTTTGACTTTTTAATATTTAAACTAGTATAATAATAGAGAGAATCTTTTGATCAGATTTTTTGAGTGAGAAAAATATAAAAAAATATTTTGTGTTTAGGGTAAAGTTTATGGAAAGAGTGTTTAAGATAATTTTTAGAAAATTGCAAGATAGATTTTGTGAATGAGAAGAATGTTGTTTTTGTAAAGTGTTTTGGTGTGTTAGAAAATTATTGGCTTAAAAATGTTTAGAGTTTGTTGTTTAATACGTTTATGTTTTGTTATTGACAAAACTAAGTGAGATCGTAAAATATAAGGTAAACGTTTTTACGGTTTACTTTGTATTAACAATCTCCCCATTTTTGTTGATGACAAAACATAAATTTATAAAGTAAAAACCAACAAAGTCTAAGCATTTCTAAATTGGAATTTTTTACTTTCTTCTCCCCCTTTTTGTCGAAACAAAAAGAGTGTCAAAGAAAAACTAACACACATAGAGAGAGAGAGGGGCTAGTTAATAAATAATGAGATATGACGAAAGGGAAACTAAAATGTGAGCTCCCCCTTGACGAGGGTTCCCCCTAAAATGATATGCTACAAAAAGAGGTTAGTCAATAAATAATAATTGTTATTGGTTGACTTTTAGAGGGTCAAACATGTTGCTCCTCCTTAATGGGTGCATTCTTAGACAAAGTACCTGCACTTGATAGTGTACTTAAAGAAGATTTAGTAGTAATATGAAAAAGAGAATAGAAATGGAATATTTTAGAGTGTCTGGTGCTTGTCGGTGCTGTCCATAAATGGCACCGGCTTGTTATCGGACAGCACCGGCTGACCTGAAAGAAGTTAGCACAGACCAAGAATTTTGGCGGGAGCCAAACTTATTCAAATTTTAATCATATTCCACACTCGAAAGTGCCCCCCACTCGAGATTCAAAAGTGCCCACCCACTCTCGGATTAAAACCCAACATTCCAAACACTTAAAATCTTATAAATCCTTCATTCTAACTACAAAATATTTGATTTATCATTTCGATCTTAGTTTTTTTTTTCAATTTGTTGCCTTGCCAAATAAAATTTTTTGCCCCCACAAGTGATATTCCTGGGTCCGTAACTGGTTAAGCATTTTGCAAAAAGACATATATATACATATAGTTAAGGCTAATAGGATAATATTCAAAATAAAGTAAATTATTTTCATTTTTTTATAATTTTTATTTTTATGGATTTTTATATCTATATTATATATATATATATTATATAATAGTTATATATATATATATATATATATATATTAGATATATTTTAGTTTTTATTATATATAGCAAATAAGGATAAATAAATAAAAGATTTTTTTTTGGATAGGTAGAGTGCGGCGTACTTAGGAAAAGTGCGCCGGCTTTTTTTTGGAAATTTTGTGTTTTTTTTCGAATATTATGATAAACTAGATAATTACAAATACACAAGGCATATAATCAGATAAAATACAATTCCAAATGATTATAGAACCTAAGACTAGCAGATTGGGGGGTTTTGGTTTTGGTTTTTGAAACAAAATTCTGTTTGTGAAAAATCTGCAGAAAGTGCGGCGTACTTGGTTAAAGTGCGGCGTACTTTCTGGGTTTACAGGAAAACCGGCGCACAAATAAGATGTGCGGCGTACTTCCTGGAGAAAAATGATTTTTGGTTTCCGTTTGCCAGAAAACGGTACGGCGGGTTTGAAAATTTTTGAGAAACAAAATAGCACCAGAAATAAGCAACAAACTATAACAACTTAAACAATTCCCCGGCAACGGCGCCAAAAACTTTGATGTGTGTTTTCCAAGCTTTAAATTTATAATACTAGAAATACCAATTTTTACTAAAAACACAACACTCGGGAAGTATACCCGTTCGTGTATAGTATAGCTTTAGGTAAGTCCAGGTCGTTCCACGGGAATTGAAGTTTTCACAGTTTGTAATTAAGGTGCTAAGGTTAATAAGATTGTCACGGATCAAATTAACCAAGACGAGCATATATCGAATAATGCAAAGAAAGCAATTAAAAGATGATTCAATCAAATGATTAAGGTATGTTTGTTTAGGCAATGATCACTTAGATAATGATGTGTTTGGAATAGTGTTTAAAATAGAGTTATCACAAGTTATAAATCCTTTCGGCCTTTAAATATAACTAGTGATTATATCGATTAATAACAACAAATCCTTTCGGCCTTTATAAGTTATTATAACCAATATATTAAGTGGAATGATTAAACACATATATAAAAGAACCCTTTCGGCCTATATTCTTGTATAAAATATGTTTTACCAATTCAATAAACACATATCCAAACGCTCCATATCCAAGATCACATTATGCCCAAACAAACATAAGATTACTACTCCATAATCAAAGTAACAAAACACATAGCATTCATCATGGATTCAACAAGGATTATATTCAAAAGAGTAACAAGATTCGTACCAATTCCAAGAGCAAAGTATGGTGATTTCACAAGAATTTCCCAAGAACACTTTATTATATTCAAAGCAAAATCCGGAAACTATGAACAACTCTGTCACAATCGTTTATAGATTCAAAATAACACTACAACTATGCTTCTTTGATGGATCAAAACCTAAGAACAATGATGAATATCAACCAAGACTATCCAACTTCTTCAAAAACTTTGATTATAATGGTGGTGGTCGATGGTGGAGAGGTTTTGCAGTCCTTTAGCCTCAAAATAAACCTCTTAAAGGTTCCAAACGAGTGGAATGGTTTGTAGTGAAGGTGTGTGTAAAATAAGAGAAATCCTTCTCTATTTATAGGCTGATTTCAGGTAGAAGTGCGGCGCACTTGAGAAAAAGTGTGGCGCACTTAGGGAGTTAATGCACTCAGCATTTATTAGGACTTAACCGTTTCTTTGGGAAGTTTGAACGAAAGTGCGGCTGACTTACAATATTGTGCAACAGTTTTGGGGAGTTAATGCAGGTGCATTTAATGGACTTTAATTCTTCAATCTTTGGGAAAATATGCGGCGCACAATGTTGTAAGTGCGGCGGTGTTTGAACTTCAGAGGAAAGTGCGGTGCATAATGTAACAAGTGCGGCGGACTTCTTGAATTTTGGCTAGAAATCTTTCTTTTCTTGTATTTGCCTCCTAAAGTGTATAGATTCTTGAGCTTGGGTCTTTAGAGTCTTCAAGTGAACCTATAAGCAATTTAAGCTTAATTAAATATCGAAAGTTCACTAGAAATGAGCAAATATATATAAATAACGCCGCTGAAAACATATATAATTTAGGCGTTATCAAATCCCTCCACACTTAGCTTATTGCTTTCCCTCAAGCAATGGAAGCGAGAAAATAAAATCATTTATCGTGACGTGGAGAAATTTGATTTTTAGCATTAACAAGTGTTTACCAGTTTTATAACTTTTCAGGCATTGATATATAACAGAGCACCTCACATAGGGAAAGTGTTTGTTTTTGAATTCACACGAGTTACTCATATCGGGTTTTATATTTATGAAGTCACTCAATTGCACAGCCATAATCTAGGTCGCTACCATATGCTTGTACTAGACACATAAACATGCCCGTTGCGGCGTGAGCACCTAGACAGAAATCTCAAAGAGGCAAAACGTGATAATGATGAGGGGTGAGCAGCATAACTTGATTCCATGTGCCAAAACTTTGCCTTATACTTCGAATTTTTTTATTTTTTCAATTTTCTTCTCCTTTTTTTTCAATACTGCGATAACTAAGGCTGGCACAAAACTTCTTCTTCCTCGAGTACATTTTTATTGCTCTTGGGATACTTTGGGGATCTCAACACTAAAAGTGAGTGCTGCAGATACATGATTGCATATGGATTTATTTCACCTCTTATCATACGACTTTGTCTATAAATTAACCTCACTGCGGTCTAGTAAATGATGATCAAGCACAAGTTCTGGAGCTACTAAATTACCGGCCCACTCATATAACTTTATACCAATACCAATGTTCCAGAAAAGGCGACAAAGACCATACGTACACATCTGTAACGACGGAATAGACACATATGACTGCATTCAACCCTAACTCGACAGTAAAGGCCAAAATTATCTTGGGTATCAAAGATGGATACCTAAATTATTTAAGGCTAAATTTCTCACAATTTAAGTGGGTTGATTTTGTGCTAGTTAAAATGTCAATCCGGTTGGATTTGCCTTACTAAGCGTATTCATTTTTTAATTTTGAAAGGAAAGCATATATTAATTTTTTAATTTTCTAGAAAATATCAGTTGAAAGTTTGAAAATTTCTGCAGGGCAAACATGGAGGGACATGATTAATTTTTCCTATTTGCTACCCCTCCACACTTAAGTTGAACATTGCCCTCAATGTGAGAACTGATAAATATAGAAAATAGGGAAAATTAAGGGAAAACGGTACTTCCCGGGGCATAGAGAGATATAGCTACGTTGGAGCTATCCTTGAGTGATTCCATTACGTTCTTTTTTTGTGAGGAGCGAGAGCTCCTCCATACTTAAGTAGAGCATTATGCGTAAATGAAACTTCCGGGGCTCAAAAAGTGCTTGCTGAATTATGAAGGATATGGCGCGAAACAGAACGCCAAGCATGTGTATTCTACCACATGTAATATAATAATCCAAATATATAAGTCTCCAAGTGCACCTGTTTTATTTAATCTGCAAAATAGACACAACTACGGAAACCGTAAAATACTAAAGCGCATTTTTGTAGGCACCACAGTTGCATTTAGCGTATGCAACAAGCCTTTAAACCCCTCGGTGGCCGAAGTAGAGAGTTATTAGTCTGGTCGAGGGATTCCAGGAATACTACCCCACAAAAGTTCGATAAATTTCTTTTTGGATGCAAAAATCGAGGTAAGAAACACACCGGCCGAATGCATGACATACTTAAAGACTGCAAAGTTTTTGTTTTATATATATTTTTAGTTATTATTTACTATTATTGCTACCATTATTATTATTATTATTTTGATTTTAGGATACTTAACATAGGTTCAAGTGGGAATGATCCACATTTAAACATTGAGGGTATGGGGTCTTTGGTATATACTCAAGGAATGGATATTCTTTTGTTTTTACCATGTGATAGCCCTTTTTCGATGTTTTAATAGGTTTATCTTTTTTGTTTTTATTGTTAACGATGATAGGAGATGGTGGATCTTTTTGAATTTTCAGAGAATCATCGGACTTTCCACTCTCGGTGAATACGGCATTCACTTGCTCGATGTGAGCTTAAGGAGGAGGTGGGTCAGTCCTCTCGGTTTGTTTTGAAGAGACATTTTGAGACTTCGACCACTCATCTATTTTTCTTTCCATATTTTTAATTTTAGTTTGAATTTCATTCCGCTTCATCTTTAAAATCATATCTTTAACATTGTTTTTGAAAAACATATTTGTAACTCTTTGATCATCCAAGAATTTAGTCATTAATTTTTCGAAATCTGTTTTAGGCTGAGGTTCTTGGTCGATAGGTTTAGATACTTTGTTAGGTAAAACACCGATGGTTTTACCATCGTCTCTAGCAAAAAGTTTCCAATGAACAGTTCTCATGCTATGGACGCATCTTTTGAAATCTTCGAGGTCATTTCTCACATCTTTGTTTAATTCTGTGAGCGATTTCTCGGAATCATTAGGATCATGAAGGGATTGGTGAGAAAACGAATCATGAGAAGTTCGGTTTGATAAATCTTAGATTTACGATTGTAATTGGCTTCTGACGTTCACACATCAGCGTGTCATGTTTTAGAAGCGTTTCCCTCTTCTAAGACAATGTATTTGTTATGTATATCTTGCAATTCTTCATTTAAGCTTATAATTTGAGAATCCATTTTTACTGTTAGAGCTTCCAACTTTTCCATTAATCGAGAATTATCACCATTATTACTTCCATCGGCGAAGGAAACAGATTTTTGATGATGTTCATTTTTAGATTTGATGGGCCAATCAGGTTTGAAAAGGACTTTATCCTCGAAAAATTGAAAAGCTTGATTTAGAATTTTTTAGAGGAAGATTCCTCCAGCCGTTATGTCCAGGATTCTTTGAGTAGGTTCTTCTAGACCGTGATAGAATATTTGAATAATAACTCCTTTGGTCAGACCATGCCCATGGCATTTTCGAAGCATGTTCTTCAGTCGTAACCATGCTTCGGTTAGACTTTCACATATGTTTTGAGAGAAATTTCTGATTTCAAGTAAAAGACGGTTAAATAACGAAGGTGGAAAGAATCTGTTTATAAAAGCTTTTCTCATTTGTTCCCACTATGTTATAGACTCTTCATTAAGTTCGTTAAACCAGGTTTTAGCTTCATCGGACAAGGATAGTGGAAAGATCATAAGCTTGACAGCTTAACTTTGAGTTTTGTGAAAACTAGAAGGGGGGGGGGGTTGAATAGTTTACAAATTAGGGACTTTTAACTTTTTTTTTTTCTTATTTATGTTCACAAAAAAAAAACAAAAACTCAAAAAATAAAGTGTTAGTTAGTTTTGTTTGAAGTGATGTAATATATTTTAAAGTGAAGTGATGCAAGAAAATGTAAAGGATATTAGACAGTTATTTATTGTGGTTCGGTACAAGGACTTCCTTCCTTGCCCTACTCCACTCCCCGGTCCTACTCGAGAGTTCTATCTCTAAATCACCAAAATCCTTTTAAACGGGGAGAAGCACACAACGTAATTATATTATTTTCCACGATGCTAAGTTGACACCGGGTTCACTAATAGAACCATTCACATTCGCACATTCACTTTACAACACCCTTTATTCAAATCCTAAACCCTTCGTCACATCACCAATGCTTGTCCTCTACTAGGTACCAAACATACACATATATCTTGTTTTTTACATCAATGTCACCAAACCAAATCTAGAGATTTCTAAGATATTTTGTTAGAAGATTAGAGACAAGATAAAGAAGAACTTGAGACATAGAAGTCTGTCACAAGATGGAAGATAGCATCAGCTTCCAGCGATTTTGACGAGTTGTACATAGAGGACCATTTAGAGTGTTGTACGCGATGTATTAAGGATCTACAAGAAGCATTATAGTAGAGTGGAGAAGATTAGTGGCAACTTGATTTAAGTAAAAGAAAAGAGTTAGAAAGGCTAAATCCTTAAAACAAGTGAGAGGTAGACATAGAAGATCAGATAAGAACTGATTTTTTTAAAAGAGAATTGTATTGTAAAGTGTGTGTAATCAAGAGAAATGAGTTGGTATTTATAGCAAAATATTTTACTGTTTGCCGGAACTGCCGGTGCTGTTTACCAAAGGCACCGGTATGTAAAGTTAAGAGCATCAGCAAACAGTACTTAAAAATACGTTTTGAATTTTAAACTAATATAATCATTTTACTGTTTGCCGAAACTGCCGGTGCTGTTTATCAAAGGCACCGGTATGTAAAGTTAAGAGCATCGGCATACAGTACTCAAAAATAAGTTTTGAATTTTAAACTAATATAATAATCAATTTATTGTTTTCCGGAACTGCCGGTTCTGTTTACCAAGGGCACCGGCATGTCTAAGTTAAAGAGTACTGCAAAAGTACCAAAATAAGTTTGATTTTTAATATTTAAACTAGTATAATAATAGAGAGAATCTTTTGATCAGTTTTTTTTTGAGTGGGAAAAATATATAAAAAATATTTTGTGTTTAGGGTAAAGTTTATGGAAAGAGTGTTTAAGATAATTTTTAGAAAATTGCAAGATAGATTTTGTGAATGAGAAGAGTGTTGTTTTTGTAAAGTGTTTTGGTGTGTTAGAAAACTATTGGCTTAGAAATGTTTAGAGTTTGTTGTTTGATTCGTTTATGTTTTGTTATTGACAAAACAAAGTGAGATCGTAAAATATAAGGTAACCGTTTTTACGGTTTACTTTGTATTAACAAGTTTGGCCATATCTGAACATGTTGCAGATTGCGAGAAATTCACGGATGTGGTCATGCGGATTGGCCCGCAGATAACCATCGAATTTATTTTCCGAAATCATTATTAAGTGAGTACTATTGATAACAAAGTTCTCATCGACATTGGGTTGAACAATGGCAGAATTAGGAGTCGGTGCTACAATCTTGGCATTTTCCCACATATGTTGATCATTGGGATCGAGGATTATTATTTCTTGGAGCGGTAAATTTGGTTCTGGTTCGACATCCTCTTCGAGTATATTTATGATGATAAATTCATTAACGATAGGATGTTCGGTGTAAGATTTGTGTGATTCGATCTGAATGGATTCTTTTTGGATAATTTTAAATTTACAAGACCTTTTTATTAAATTTTTATTAAATTTATATATTAGACTTACTAGTTGTTTTCCGAAAGATAGGGGATATATACATACGTTAAGCACATAGACGGATCTATTTGTTAAATATGGGGGCAAGTGCCCCCCATGGCTCGTCGAAAAAGTCGAAAATTTAGTGTAATTTTGACCTTTTTTCGAAAGTGCCCCCCACTCGAGATTCAAAGTGCCCCCCACTCACGTATTAAAACCCAAATTCAACACTTTAAAATCTTATAAATCCTTATATCTAACTAAAAATATTTGATTTATCATTTCGATCTTAGTTTTTTCTTTCACATTTTGTTGCCATTGCCAAAAAAAATTTTTTGCCCCCACAAGTGATATTCCTGGGTCCGTAACTGGTTAAGCATTTTGCAAAAAGACATATATATACATATAGTTAAGGCTAATAGGATAATATTCAAAATAAAGTAAATTATTTTCATTTTTTTATAATTTTTATTTTTATGGATTTTTATATCTATATTATATATATATATATTATATAATAGTTATATATATATATATATATATATTTATATATATACTAGTTATAATTATATATAGCAAATATGGATAAATAAATAAAAGATTTTTTTTGGATAGGTAGAGTGCGGCGTACTTAGGAAAAGTGCGCCGACTTTTTTAGAAATTTTGTGTTTTTTTCGAATATTATGTTAAACTAGATAAATACAAATACACAAGGCATATAATCAGATAATATCAATTCTAAATGATTATAGAACTAGACTAGCAGTTTGGGGGGTTTTGGTTTGGTTTTTTGAAACAAAATTTATTTGTGAAAAAATTGCAGAAAGTGCGGCGTATTTCTGGTGTTTACAAGAAAACGGCGCACAAATAAGAGTGTGTGGGTACTTCCTGGAGAAAATTGATCTTTGGATTCCGTTGCCAGAATCGGTTTCGAGTGTTTGAAATGTTTGAGAACAAAATAGCACCAGATTAAGCAACAAATATAGCACTTTAACAATTTCCCCAGCAGCGGCGCCAAAACTTTGATGTGTGTTTTCCAAGTTTTAATTTTAATTACTAGAAATACCACTTTTTACTAAAAAAACACACTCGGGAAGTATACCCGTCGTAGTATAGTATAGCTTTAAGTAAGTCCAAGTCTGTTCCTTCTCGGGAATTGAAGTTTTCACAGTTTGTAATTAGAGGTGCTAAGGTTAATAAGATGGTCACGGATTCAAATTTACCAAGACGAGCTTTATCGAATAATGCAAAAGAAAGCAATTAAAGATGATTCAAATCAAATGATTAAGGTATGTTTGTTTAGCAATGATCACTAAGGAAAATGATGTGTTTGGAATAGTGTTTTAAAATAGAGTTATTCACGAGGTTATAAATCCTTTCGGCTTTTAATATTAACTAGTGTGATATCGATTAATAACAACAATCCTTTCGGCTTTATAATTATTATAATCAATATATTTAAGTCGGAATGATTAAACACAAATATAAAACGAACCCTTTCGGCCTTATTCTCTATTAAATTATGTATTTACCAATTAATATAAACACCTATCCAAACGTCTCCATTCCCTAGATCACATTATGCCCATAAACAAATAGATTCTACTCCATAATCAAAGTACAAAACACAGAGTATTCAATCATGGATCAAAAGGAATATATTTAAAAGTGTAACAAGATTCATACGATTCAGAGCAAAGTATGGTGATTTCACAGAAGTTTCCAGCAACACTTTATTATTGTTCAAAGCAAAATCCGGAACCTATGAACAAATCTGTACAAACCGTTTCTTGGATTAAATAACACTACTACTATGCTTCTTTAATGGGATCAAAACCTAGTACAATGATGAATATAACCAAGCTATCTACTTCTTCAAGAACTTTGATTATAACAGTGGTGGTCGATGGTGGTGATGGTGGAAAAGTTTTACAGGCCTTTAGCCTTAAATAACCCTCTTAAAGGTTCCAAACGGTGGAATGGTTTGTAGTGAAGGTGTGTGTAAAATGAGAGAAATCTTCTCTATTTATAAGCTGATTCGGGTAGAACGTGCGGCGCCACTTGAGGAAAAAAGTGCAGCGCACTTAGGGAGTTAACGCATAAAACGTTTAATGGGAACTTAAACCGTTTCTTTGGGAAGTTTGAAGAAAGTGCGGCGGACTTACAATAATTTAGTGCGGGCGTTTTGGGAGTTAATGCAGGTGCATTTAATATGGATTTAATTATTAATCTTTGGGAAAATGTACGGCGACAATGATTGTTAGTGCGGCAGTGTTTGAACTTCAGAAGAAGTGCGGCGCAATATAACAAGTGCGCAGACTTCTTGAATTTGGCTAGAATTCTTTATTTTTCTTGTTTTGTCCCAACTGTGTTATTAGATTCTTGAGCTTGGGTCTTTAGAGTCTTCAAGTGAACTTATAAGCAATTTAAGCTTAATTAAGTATCGAAAGTTCACGAGAAATGATCAAATATATATAAATAACGCCGCCGAAAACATGTATAATTTAGGCGTTATCAATACACTTGTTTGACTGATTTAAATCCCATCTTAGCACCAACCGGAACACCTCTAGGAGCTTGGCTAGGCTTCTTCATGTTCTTCACCACATCCGAGTCAATATTCTTAGGACACTCATCCTGAACATGACCAAAAACCTTACAACACGGACACGTGGGAGGTTTCCACTCATACTCAACACGAACAGTACACGTATAGAACCCCTCCCCAACAAGTTTAGGTATAGCCACCACTATATTATCTTTCAACTCCACATCAGCCCGAACCTCAATCAATGCTCTAGCATAGCTTGACCTACCTCATAATTGGATACACATTTCAAATGTATAAGAATCAAGCATCAAAGGAGTACCAAGCTTAGTAGCAATGACACTCAAACCATCCTCACTAAATGCAGTCACAGGGACACCATGGAGTTTAACGCAAACCGGAACATTACCCACATCTTCTTTCAATAAGTTCACATCCAGATTCCACTTTTTCAGAATAAGCGGATTATTACAAATAAACCATAGACCATTTTCAAGCATTGCATCCAAACCATCCATAGAGCTAAACTAGTAAGAGAATATCCCGGTATACGAGTTAAGCATAGATTTAACGAGTCCGTATTTACCCCAAGTGTTCCTAACATAGTTAGAAATAACGGGATAAGCCACCGCTTTCTCAAAAAGAAACCGCATGCCGTATTAGCAAACCGTTCATTAATAGCTCTAATAGACTCCACCGGAACAACCACATCAATTCTGTTTTCCGTCGGTGTAAATAAAGTGCGAAAATTCAAAGCCTTCCTACTCAGCTCACCAGTAACATTAGCATACGAAGACATACCAGGATCTTGAGTACGAACAATACCTGAATCATCAACTAATGGCGGAAAACTAGTATCCAAAACAGATCGAGACGAACCATTTGTGTTGTTCTTCTTCCCAGCCACATGATCACCTTGCTTAGTATTCTTCTTACCACCCCCTCCCGGATCCAAGAACCCCGCCTTCAACTCAACGCATGAACTCAATAATTAAACCACAATAAAGAAAGACAGACAAGCACGTCTTGTAATCCAAATCGACCCACACACCCCAAAGGATCGTGTAGATCATACAACAAAGAATGAAGTTTGAACATAACCACAATCAAACCCAAACGACTGACCTGATGATGTATAAACAACACCAGAACAGATCGAACGGAAATGGTAATGTTGGGTCTAAGATTGTTAATAATGGGCGTATAAGTCTGGTGTTAAATACTAAGCCATTAAGAGCAACCATTTTGGGCTAGCTCAGATGATCACCAATGGTAACCTTTGGAAGGTTGTTATCACATGCGGGAGGTCTCGGGTTCGAGCCTCTCCGTGTGGTTTTTTCTTCTGGAGCAAAAAAGTAGTGAGGTTTATCCCTAAGGTGAATCTTCGAGTCTTGCATAATGCCCAATTGAATGTCACTATCAGCTCGAATCACTAACAACTAACTTGCCGTTCTAGAAAAAAAACCCGATTAAGATCAAGTTCAAGAAGACATACTGACTTACTATATGTGTAATAAGAATGGGTTACTGATGTATGATGTCCTAAATCTTGTTATATCAATAAAACGGGTCGAGTATGGTTTTGGTTGAACCTATTGAATATTCTCTATAAATCCATGGGTTATGCCTTATAATATGAACTATTCTAGCTAGCTAGTATATACAAGTATTTTTTTTTAACAAAGTACTGTATATACAAGTATTTGAAGGTTGATTTTCTATAGTAAAAACTTTTGAATGACTTACGTGATAAATCTTTTAAAGGTTAGATTCGATTATTAGAACTAATAATCTAACGATTTCATTTACACACTAGCAGGGTACCCGCGCGTTGCAGCGGCGG
Organism: Tanacetum coccineum; assembly: GCA_026074375.1. Taxonomy (NCBI): domain Eukaryota; kingdom Viridiplantae; phylum Streptophyta; class Magnoliopsida; order Asterales; family Asteraceae; genus Tanacetum; species Tanacetum coccineum. Next base: position 31,662 of record BQNB010026754.1, on the reverse strand, counting down.
GTACCCCGCAATCAAAATTCTTAGAGGAATAATTTTTTCGATCATAATTTTTTGTTATAATAGCTTCATAGATAGTTAGATTTTTATGCTGGACAACTCTATGTATAAGCAACATATTTCATATAACAATGGCGTATAACTCTATGGTGTGTGGCGTTTTGTATTATGCATACAAAATCGCGTTTTGAAGTATTCTTTATTTTTTTTTATCATGAACCAGTTAACCTGGTTTGGCTTGTAGTTTCCGCGTTCGTGTTATTAAAAACCTAAGACACAGTTTTAGCTTGCGAGTTTGACAAATGCTTAGAGGAAAGGTTGTCTAGTATATTGATTAATAGCTTGTTTGGTTTGTACCATGTACTATGTTAATTGTACTTTGGAGTGATAGGGGTATTTTAATAATAACATTAATTATATGTATGTAGTATTGCATTAAATAGTTGTATACATAGCATTAAAACTTGTATTACTTAAAAAAAATTATATAAGTTTTGTGCATATAAAGATTGTACCATAAGCTTAATATGTTGTATTATTTAAATTTTTGTGTGCATTAAGTGAAGAGAGAAGATCTAATTCTTTTTATATGTAGTATAGATTAATAGATCTAGTACATTTATAAATAATTAAAATAATACTCAGTAATGATATGTTTAACAAAAATAATCATGATTATATTGCAGATGGAAATAAAGCATGAGAATAAAAATAAAAATTATTTTTATTGGTTACATGTAGTAGTATTTGATTAAAAAAAACTAAAAATAAATTCTCATAAAAATAAAAGATGGAAATAAAGCATGAGATTAAAAATAAAGATGATAGACAATAATTTCTTTTAAATCTCTTGTAAGTTATATTTAGCAAACAAATTAATTCAAATAGCTATTTTTTTAGCATAATCTTTTAATAATATATTGTGTCGAACATGCCGTAACAATACAATACGATCAAAGTTATTTTTTTCCTAAATATAATAAATTTGTTCTCCATATATGGACCAAGTTATCTTTTATCTAGTAAAAGAAAACGAAAAGTGTGAAATTTTGTATTTAAAAAAAAATGTTTTCTTATTAGCTCCACCTGATTTTTTTTACATTTATGTTTAATTAAAAAACTTAAATACTTCCAAATTTGGCATTAAAAATTTGTAAATTCGTTTTTGTTAATCAATATATAAGAAAAAAGAAAATACACAAGTACTTGAAAGTGAATACATAATACTTATGGATCAAATTGTAAATTTAGAAAATAAAACGCTACTCCTATATTGTTCATTATCTGTTTACTGATAATAAAAACTTGCCCATCTATATGTGTCCTCTCCAACCAATGACCCACACAACCAGTATCCACCATCATCATTAATGTTGTGATTCAATAAATTATAGCATCTATCTGAGATATGGTTTTTGTTTTAGTGTTTTTACTTTGCTCTATCTCTCATTTAATTTTCTAATTATCTTACTGTGTCGTTATGTTATTGGGGAATCAAGAGTCTATTGGAAAATTGTGTGTACATTAAAGCCGTAATATATACAAATAAAAAAAACATGAAAAAAATAACACTTCCATTATCCATGGACCTCAATAGCAACTTATCTTACTTACATTATACATATGCGGCTTCTGAAAAGTGGCATTAGAGAGTTAGTTAGATATTAGGTTTAAACAATACTTAAAGAGTTAAAGTTGTGTGCTATTATGAACCCTTTTAATCTCTATAATAACACCATATACACTTTGCGACCTTGATTACCATCTTGATAACATTTGAGGTTCTGTTTGATATGAATTAGCCCATTTACATAACTATATGAACTAACTGCCCAAAAATTCGCCACGAAACAAACCAAATAGTACTAAAATTTGCATAAAACATCCATAATATTCGCCACTAAAAGCACAAAACAACCACAAAATTATGCATAAAGCAACACCAAAAGTTCTCCACCAAACAGCCTCATATTCTTCATAAAATTATGCACCGAAGGTGTTTGGACAAAAAACCTCTTTAGGGGTGTTTGGCTAACCTCAACAAACCTTTAAAAAAACAGCTCAAACCTCGAAAAATGATGACTCAAATCATTACATTTTTGGTGGATATAGTTTAGTGTACTGTTTTCAATCGTGTATATACATGACTTATTCTCTTACAAATTGAAGTTAGTTGTTCAATTTGATGTATATGTGCTAAATGGATCAGAATTTGAGATTAAGCGTGTTTTTGTCCTTTACATTTTTATACTAATTTTCATGTTGTTAACAACTTAATGCCACCATGACGCTTTGTCTATTTGTTGAATGTATGTTACTGGATTCCTTTATGTGAGCATATGTGATCTAATTATACTCAATTCACACAATCAGAACTGTGTAAAAACGATGACTCAGGTTCTTTGTGTTGTGATTCATCCCTTTCTAGATAAATTGGTATTAGCCAACACGGGTTCCGCCTCTTTGAGCTGGTTTCTAGATGCCTTAAGCTATTTTTACAGGTCAAGAAACTTAAATTCAAACATTTGAAGGCGGTCTCTTGACGTATTGAGTTTGTTTTCTTGATCTGTAAACATGGATTCATGCTCTTTAAGTTGGTCTTCGGGTGCCTTTAGCTCTTTTTAAAGCTCAACTAAGTTAGATTCAGTTTATTTAAGCAAGTTTCTAGATGTATTAAACTATATTTAATGCTCAGCCAATTTATATAAAACATCATCAAATTGTTAGTTTGTAGTACTAATATCGTTATCAAACTCAGATTATTTGGATTGAGCCTATTAAAGGTTGTATTTTGGTGCATGTTTATCTTTTTTACACTCACCCAGTTTGGATACAATACTACCAATCAAAACCATGGAATGATATAGTGTACTTAAATACAACTACCAATCATACCATAAGATTCTGTAATGCAAATGGACATATATTAAGATATAAGAATGATGATGAATGTGATTCTAGTTTAATAAACCTGTTTTGACCCGTGCTCTATGCCCATATTAGGACGTGTTACTACTTGGCTCATTTAATCCTGTACATGTAATTTTCACCTAACGTGACAAATCTTTACGCCTTACAGGACATGATAAACTACAAAGGTTTTAGTAGTTAGAAATTGAAGTACAACAATTACAGAGTACTCCTTTAGTAACGGGATTCAAGCTCTTTATGCTTTGGTTACTAAATTTCAAAGCTTGATTTTCTAAAACCATCAGGATTTTCATATATTAGTCATGTTCTCTAATGATGGCGAAGTCTACCATAAACATAAGGCATATCTAATCTTGCTAATGTGTCAAGTTTAATGCATGTTCGGGACTTTAGATATTTATGAAAGTTTTTGTGAAAATAAATATAAAAAATGGTACGAGTATAATCGGTAGTCCTTTAAGATTCAGGTCATTATAGTAAAGCTGCCGACTGCGGTGGTCCAATATGACGGCAGCTCCCCATCACCGGTGGCCCCACTCCTTTAACCACCGCAGTTTCTTTCTTTGACACTAACCTCTCATTCTCTTTTCTCTAAATTGGATAACCACTTCACTTTTACTGCTTTTTTCTGTTAAAAATTAAACTCCTATCATTTTCTAACAATAAAATTCATGCAATTACATAACTTTTCATGCATAATCGAGTTTAGATTACATATTACTGTAGTTGTGTTTAACAAAACAAAACTAACTAGTAAAACACAATAGTGGAAAATAGTTGCATTAACATTACAAGCATATTAACATTTATCACTCCACCATCAGCATTCGTACTTTTTTATTATTAATAAAAAATCTCACCATTATCGAGGTAAAGAAAAAATAAAAAGTTACAAAATGCATCCTCAAACTATGCGAAAGTTACTAAACGACCTTAAACTTTTACCTATTTACGATTTTTTATATAACAAACTTTATTTATCAAATATGAAACGTATATCTATCGATTCATTCGTAAAAAAATATGCCACTGAACAGATTGTCGAATTGCGAACAAAACAAGCCAAATATTGCAATGCTTCTGACATACGTACGATTTTATAGAAAAGTGTTGAAGTCTAATATATATTTTTGAAAAACTTATGGAAATAGTCCATTAGGTTAGCGGTCCGTTGCAAAGTTAGTCCTTAATGACTAACTTTGCAATGAAACGCTAACCGAAAGACTATTTCCGTAGAAAACTTTAGAAACAATTACGAAAATAGTCCTTGGGATTGTCGATCATTTGCAAAGTTAGTCCTAATGACTCACTTACTATACAAAAATAGTTTTTGGGTTATCGTTCTGTTGCAAAGTTAGTCCTTAACGTAAAACCTCACGCTCCGCAGCGGAACGCGAGTTCAAACCCTCGTTTAAACAAAATCAAAGACATCGTGCACTCTTTATATAAAATCTCTACATTTCAACTGATGACTCCAAACATTAGTTGCTCCAAAACGATACATGCTAATTGCTAAGCATACATAATGGCTTCGCCTTATCTGATACGACCATTGCGGATAGTATCGGGATAGTAGCACCACTTCAAGCGTGTGCGGACTCCTTAAGAATATAAGAAGAAGATTTAGAGATTTATTAGCATAAACATTGATTGATTGATTAATGAAAACCATTCAGTATTTATACCGAATAACCTTATCTTGTAAGACAAGATAAACACAAATCTTTTCCTAATCAAACATGTAATTAATGACTTTCCTAATACGACTTAACACATATCCTAAACATAAATAACACATATCCTAAACATAAATACGACTCAACACATATCCTAAACATAAATAACTATGATAGTTATCCAAACCGTGGGCGTATCATTCCTCACTCCTTCACAACCACCTTGTCCTCAAGGTGATGTCTAAGATATATCTTGATTCCGGGATCCCATATTCTTCTTTGAATTGGAGCCTTCATATTTTTCTTCTTTATGTATCGGTCATTAAGACGCTTCAAAAGCAAAATAAGAACATGTAGGGCGGAAACAGAGTATTGAACCCCTTCGTTATTTACTCCAACACCTATAACCCCATTACCTTCCAACACGTCTGGCTCGTCAATGTTTTGCTCAACAACCACAACCACCACTTTAACCACTTTCACCTCATCTTGTTTACCATCCGCTAACACCTTCATTTCTGACTCACTAACTTGATCTCGTGCATCATTATCATAGGCACTTTCTACATCAATTGATTGATGCACCCAATTAAGCACTTTTACTTCGCCTGAAGATTCTGAATCGCTTGTTGGTGTCACCGGACCTGAAAATTCTGATTCATCACCACCATTGTTGCCAAAGGTTTTAGTCATCGTACCAGTCACTGGAGCTGCTTGGTTATCCAAACGAGCCTCGGTGATTAGGGACAATGAAAATGCGTCACCTAGGGTAGTAGGTCTTGATACTAAAAACTCTTGCTGCAAGTAAAGTTTAAGCCCAGAAATATAGAAGGAGATGAGCAAAGAGTCCGGTATATCCGTAGCACGATTCATCAGCTTTTCAAATTCCCGTTGATAATCTTTCACCGTCCCCAATTGCAACAATTTCGATAACGCCCCATTCAGATCTTCAAATTCTGACGGTCCAAAACAATTCCTTACGCTTTCTTCAAACCTGACCCAAGTAGTGATCAAACCATTCATCGTCATCCATTGAAACCATTCCGCAGCCGCACCCTCTAAATTAAAACCCACGATCTTTAGTCACTTATCATCAGGGGTGTTTAGTAGCGAAAAGTACTCTGTGATGGCAAAAATCTAACTCTCTGGATAGACTCCTGAAAACTTCGGAACATCCATGAGTGCAATATTTTTAAAAAAATCTTTTTTTTGATCAATGAATAGTAACCGCTAATAGTACCCCCGATGAACAGTACCGTGAATAGTACTCGTGAACCGTAACTTTTTTTTTTGAACCTTAGGTCGGAAGCCCTCAACGAGGACTCTCAATGAAAGCACCAGTTGATACGACCCTTTGCGAATAGTATCGGGATAGTAGCACGACTTCAAGCGTGTGCGAGCTCCTTAAGAAGAGAGGAAGAAGATTTAGAGATTTATTATCATAAACATTGATTGATTGATTAATGAAAATCATTCGGTATTTATACCGAATAACCCTATCTTGTAAGACAAGATAAACACGAATCTTTTCCTAATCAAACATGTAATTAATGACTTTCCTAATACGACTCAACACATATCCTAAACATAAATAACTATGATAGTTATCCAAACCGTGGGCGTATCATTCCTCACTCTTTCACAACCACCTTGTCCTCAAGGTGATGTCTAAAATATATCTTGATTCCGGGATCCCATATTCTTCTTTGAATTGCAGCCTCCATCTTTTTCTTCTTTATGTATCGGCCATTAAGACGCTTCAAAAGCAAAATAAGAACATGTAGGGCGGAAACAGAGTATTAAACCCCTTCGTTATTTACTCCAACACCTATAACCTCATTACCTTCCAACACGTCTGGCTCGTCAATGTTTTGCTCAACAGCCACAACCACCACTTTAACCACTTCCACTTCATCTTGTTTACCATCCTCTAACACCTTCATTTCTTGATCTTAATTGATCTGTGCATCATTATCATAGGCACTTTCTACATCAATTGATTGATGCACCCAATTAAGCACTTTTACTTCGCCTGAAGATTCTGAATCGCTTGTTGGTGTCACCGGACCTGAAGATTCTGATTCATACCCCATTGTTGCAACGGTTTTAGTCGATCGTACCCACCATTGGAGTTGTTGGTCATCCAACGTTCTCGGTAATTAGTGAGAATGAAAATGCGTCACCCAGGGTAGTAGGTCTTGATACTAAAAACTCCCGTTGCAAGTGAAGTTTAAGCCCAGAAATATAGAAGGAGATGAGCAAAGAGTTCGGTATATCCGTAGCTCGATTCATCAGCTTTTCAAATTCTCGTTGATAATCCTTGACCGTCCCCAATTGCAACAATTTTGATAACGCCCCATTCGGATCTTTATATTCTGACGGTCCAAAACAATTCCTTACGCTTTCTTCAAACTTGGCCCAAGTAGTGATCAAACCATTCATCGTCATCCATTGAAACCATTCCGCAGCCGCACCCTCTAAATTAAAACCTACGATCTTTTAGCCAGTCTGACACAGGGTGTTTAAGTAGGGAAAAGTACTCTTGTGATGGCTAAAATCTACTCTTCTTGGATAGGGGACTCCTGTAACTTTGGATCATCATGAGTGCAATATTTGTTTACAAATCTTTTTTTTCCCGGTCGATGAACAGTAACCGCGAATAGTACCCCGATGAACAGTACCATGAATAGTACTCGTGAACAGTAACCTTTTTTTTAATCCTTAGATCGGAAGCCCTCAACGAGGACTCTCAATGAAAGCACCAGTTGATACAACCTTTGCGGATAGTATCGGGATAGTAGCACAACTTTAAGCATGTGCGGGCTCCTTAAGAAGAGAGAAAGAAGATTTTAGAGATTTATTGGCATTGAACATATATTTTATTAATGAAAACCATTCGGTATATATAGCCGAATAACCCTATCTTGTAAGACAAGATAAACACAAATCTTTTCCTAATCAAACATGTAATTAATGACTTTTCTAATACGACTCAACACATATCCTAAACATAAATAACTATGATAGTTATCCAAACCGTGGGCGTATCATTTGGTGTTACCGAAAACTCAAGGAAATGCGGTATTTTTAAGCCATTATTTTGTAGGATTCACAAAGAACTGTTTTTTTTATACAAACAACTTTTAAGATTGTTTTTTTTGTAAGGCTAAACAATTAACTATATAGATATACAAGTAAAAGATACAAAACGACAAAATAATGTTTTTTATGTTTACACAAAGGGAGTTTAGATAGAGGATATTTTTAGAAAAGCAACATTAATTGGGTAAAATAACTTTGGATACTTTATAATGAATTTGGTCACCTCAGTAACTTTTTGATGGCGACTACCCTACGGAACTACGAGTCTCAGTTATGTATCTCTAGCGACCATCTCTTTGTTTACTATCTGCGTAGAGGCAACAAAATAAGATATTTGGCAAACGGTTAATAATGTGTTTGGGTGACATCTGATTAACCTGCAAACATCTACTTATTTTATGTATGTTTGTGTTAAGATTTAGAAATTTATAGCCTGCAATGAGTACTTAGTTGATTGAATGCGAAGTGTCGAAAGATTATACAGTAATATAAATGAGCAGTTGGTCGATTGAACCTATAAGTTAATAATTGTATGTATAATATAATATTAGTTATCAAAGGCCCAAAAGATAGACAGTTAAGAGATGAAGGCCGGCGAGTGAAATGAGAGAGAGAACAACAAAAAAGATTATTGCTGCTGTCAATGGGGTTAACATAAGGTATAATACATTGGCTATGATATTAGTTATGTCACACATTTTTATGACACGTTGAAAGTGATTATTTGTTATTAGTCAACTTAATATAACGAACTCTCTTATAAAGTGCTTGTCTACTTGAGCTATTTTTAGTATAAAAATATACGTAAAACTATTTTAGGGTTTAATATATAGTTGATTCTTTGCGGGGGCTTTTGACCATACAGAATAATGTATTGTTTGAACAACTGAACAATGATTCTACAAGCTTGAAGTAAAATAAGAGTGTCTTTTATAGTCATGTTTCAAAGTTTGGCCAATGTGATACATCCTGCAGGTAGGGGAATATGTTAGGCTAAAAAAACATCAAGAACTTGATATCCCCCAACTCATAGTAACAGCGGTAGGGCTAAAAGTGCTTGAAGATATCGTCTCATTAGCGAGACACATAAAATAGATTATGAAAGAAAAGGTGAAACATAGTATTATCACTGGACAACCATGGAGTTCAACTCAAATAGACAAATTATCCATTAGAAAAAACACAATTGAAAGATGCTATGTTGTTGAAGCTCATTCAGAACTCAAAATTGCTTTTTAAATCATTGTTTCAATTAGAAAAAGCCATTTAGACATGATATTACATAAACTGATGTAGAGATATTAGTGGAAAATGTCATAATTTAGAAGAGACCAAAATGTATTATTGTGTCTACGTGTGTGTGTTTTATTGTTTAGTGAATCGACACTTTTGGTGTTATGAACTAATATGTTATGTTGTTTTCCCTTGCATCATGTAAAAGAGTATCATGTTTTATTTCAAATCTAACAAGCTAGAACAAGCTAACAAAAGAATTGCTGAAGATGAACGAGAAGCTGAAGTTAATACAATCTCATCTCAACCAAAATAATGACTCAAGCACACTTCTATATTTCTTGCTTTTGAATCAAAGTAATGACTCAAGTAGTCCGTTCAGATATGATGCATTATGCATATATAGTTTTTGAAAATGCAGGCCTTTCAAAACAAGAATGTAACAATAAGAATAAAGCTTTCATAACTACTAAGTTTGCAACAAAAGTCACTCTATAAAGTTTGACGATAAAAAAATAACTGTTACATGATATGCTTGCCTTAAAGGCTTTTTTACGCTATTAGACATTGAGTTGAGTTTCATTAATTACGAAATAATTAAAAAAACCAAAATATACGCGAACCCTGTGCGTGCACGGGCCTTATAACTAGTTTTAACTAATCACAATTCCATGCAAGTTGATAATGAGATAGGATTGTCCGATTTGTACACACAATTACGTGCCGCCTGCAACTATTCCCGGATTCACATCCATTTTTTCTATATAAATACGTGTTATATCCCATGCAATAAAAACACATACAATACAATCAATCTTTATAGCAATACACGTTATCATGAAAACATTGTTAGTCTTTCTTCTCTTTACATCATTAATCTCACTTTCTTTAGCCCAACGATCACCTGATCCAATTCGCGACAGAAACTTGGTCCGGTTTGGAACTGAATACTACATCTTGCCCGTATTTCGGGGAAGGGGTGGTGGCCTAAGGCTAGCCCCAACAAGAAACGAATCATGCCCACTTGATGTAGTCCAAGCAAATCGCGAAGTTGATAATGGCCTACCTTTGAAATTTACACAGGTGAACCTTTTTTTGGTTAAAGGGTTTCCGGATAAATTTTATTACGCCAAAAAAACATTTAAGTACAAAGGATGAGGGTGAGTCCCACATCTCCGCCCATTACATAGGCAAAATTACTTCCTTAAAGGAAGGTACACAAAATAACTAAACAAAAGAAACAAGAATCTATTGTTTCTTTCGACCTCGAACTCGGATATCCAGCTTATCACATATAGATTGAATCTCTTTAGAGAGATCCTGGCCTTCATACATATCATCATCGTACGGGTCTTCGTCATAGTCACCATTACCATAAAAGTCCATTCATTGTTCCAGCAAACTTTGAGTGCCAAATCCAGTCCTTTCTGAAGCCAAATCACAAGCCATATCATTATCAACTGATGCAACCTCATCTTCACTATCATGATCACCCGGATACTCTACCTTTTTCAGAGGATTACCAGTTTCATCCACAAGAATAACTTGCCCATCAATAACTAAGTTTTCAAACTTTCCAATTTTATCCATAACAGGAGTAGTACCAGTAATACTATTTTCGACATTCCAGAACGAGGATCCGCCTGAATTAGCCCCGTTATTATCCAAATTTGACGTCCCCCTATTGGTACCCATCTCCACATCATTATCAACCGAATTAAGAACTTCAAAAGTATTTGAATCACTAACCTTATTAGTAGAGTCCACACCTTTCTTTTTATTACCGCTAGAGTTAGCAATATGCTTTTTAGAAACATGTCTATATTCTTTTTTAGGTTTAAATCCTACTTTTGGACCAATCGAAATACCTTTAGGAGCTTGACTAGTCTTCTTCAGATTCTTAGTCTCACAACCACCTATATTCTTCAGACATTCCTCATGATTATGTCTAAAAACCTTACATGACGCACACCTAAGAGGTTTCCATTCATACTCAACACGAATATTACATGTATAGTGTCTCTCCCTAGTAATTTTAGGCATAGCCACCACAATGTTATCCTTCAACTCCATATCAGCACGAAGCTCAATCATAGCTCTAACATAACTTGACTTACCCCAAGATTGCATGCACATATCAGATGTATAAGAGTCAAGCATTAGAGGAGTACCTAGTTTAGTAGCAATGGCACTCAAGCCATCCTCGCTGAAAGCCGTGACAGGTACACCATAGAGTTTAACCCAAACTAGAACAGTACTAATATCTTCTTTTAATAGGTTCACATCCGGATGCCATTTCTTCAGAAGAAGCTGGTTATTCCGGATAAACCATGGACCATTATCAAGCATAACATCTAATCCATCCATGAAGCTAAATTGAAAGGAGAATAATCCAGCAGACGAGCTGAACATTGAGCGAACAAGCCCATATTTACCCCCAAGTGTTCCTAACATAGTTAGCAACAACATGATATGCCACCCTCTTCCCCAAAAAAAGCCACATGTTGTATTAGCAAATCGTTCATTTATAACACGAATAAAGTCTACCGGGACAATCACATCAATCCCATTACCTCTGGGTGTAAAAAAAGTATGAAATTCACTTTTTTCCCACTTGGTTTACCAGCTACATTAGCATACGAAGACTTACCAGGGACATTACCAGCCGTAGTAGTAACCAGCAAAGACAATGGTGGAAAAGATCCAAGAACCATAGTATCTTCCAAAGAGCCTATCTTTTCCATCTCTACCGTCATGTCAACCACAGATGATCCTGTACAACAAATATAACACCAACTAAAGAATCTTCATTCATAGTACCATCAGATTCCGTAGACACACGAAGAGGTATTCATCTTATTCCTATTGAGATTCTTCTATTTAACACCTCTCCCTCATCCACTCCCTTTTTGGCTCAAAAATCCCCGCTTCATACCATCACCAACGACAACATTACACTACCAGCAGTACGCACGCCCTATTCCCCAAACCAAAGTAGCGAATTGGATTAAAATTAAAACCCTAGGATAGGGTTTTTAGTTTAGGGTAGCCACACTTCGCACGCAGATCCAAAAGTAACAACGTGAAGGATTCAGCATCAATATCATTCAAAACCCACAAACAATTTGATCGACCCCAATTAATTAGGATGATCGAATCAAGAATAATATGTAGGGTTTGATTACGGAAGTAAAACAAAAAACCCTAAGAAAATAACAAAACTAACATAAGATCGCAACCCTGATGAGGATAATACTGATGGTTACACAGTCATATCAGAAGATTTAATGTATAAAACAGGATGTTATAATTATTAGGGCTTGAAAGCAGGTAGGATCGATCGGTTTAAGAGGAAGTTAGGGTTTTTTGTTTTGTTGCCAGAGAGAAAATTGAAGGAGCCGACTTTTACTAATACATAGGTGGACCCTAAGAAAGACGTCATTCGTGAATCCACTGATCTTTACATTATATTCTTGGCTGCATCAATTTGTATTCAGTCAAACGTTTGGATGCTTGAGGAGTACGAGGGACAACTTATTGTAACGGGCCATGGAGTGTCAGGAAACCCTGGTCGGGAAACTATAAGCAATTGGTTCAAGATAGAGAAATTTGATCAGGATTACAAGCTTGTGTTCTGCCCGACTGTATGTGACCTTTGCAGGCCTGTTTGTGGTGACATTGGTGTTAAGATTGACGAAAATGATAGTAGACGTCTCACTATAAGTGATGTGCCTTTCAAGATAGTGTTCAAGAAGGCATAATAACTTTTCTATCGCCCCAACTTCAAAATATAACTTTGTATACTTGCTTTTTTATTTATATGTATGAATAAACGTCTATCGACTATAGTCTTGTAAGTTGTAACCGTGCAAATAAATATCAAGTTAATTTGAAGAAGATATGTTGAATTCCAATGCCACGAAGATGGATATGCTCCTGCTTCTCAAAGTGTAAGTAGATCACGAAAACACACGTAAATATAAAAATAACCGAGATGACGGAACTCGGACAGGAGGTCCAAATTGTTTAAAGAATCAAGTGCCATAAGTCCAACTTCACAACTTGTAACTAGTTTTTTGTGGGCTGCTTGTGGGCCTTCGTTAAGAGATTAAAACACGTTATAAATACGTCGTAAATGTTAAACCTCGGTAGGTTTAGTTCTTATGTTTTCCCATGTTCACGTGTGCTCATTTTATTCTTCTTGGGTATGCCGTGTAGTGTCATTATTTGGTATATGCAAACACCTATCGATCAGTATATGATTATCCCATTCACATTGATTCAACATGCCGATCTTGTAGAATTCACACCTCTAAACAACCTTTCTAAAGCTACGTACGCGATTGAAATTTCCAATTGATCCTGTTCTACTCACTTCTACCCAATCTCAATCCTAGCATTCGCCCCAAACTACCTGTTATCTATATCTATACTATTATATAAAACATTTACAATGTGGTCTCATCAAAAATTAAGATAAGGATGTGTAATCTTAACCATCCATTTTATTTTAGAAAATCACATCATATAGTGACATGTGTCACTTCTTAATTAAAAAACCACTTTTATTTTTAATTTGACATATCTTTTTATCTATTTATTTTTTTTATGATTTAATTTCACCGTATTTTTTAAAATTTCGTGATCTTTAATTTAACATCCATTTTGATATATTTTTATAAATTTTTAGCTTTTCACATTTTAGTGGGTTTATTTTGAATTTTTTAACAACTTTAACTTTAATTTGAATACAAACTTGATTCGTAAAAGATTTATATTTTTGGAGACGATGTTTGATGGGCAAGAGAGTGTGTGAGTCTTTATGCAAGCGAGAATGATGTTAATATGATGTTGCGGGAAAGCTGCGGAAACCCAAACAAACGAATTCTCTAAGAGGGTAGGGAATTGCAGAGCGAGTTGGGTTAGCAATTTTTATCGCCGCCGCTATGCGCGGGTATCCAACTAGTCAAAGTAACGAGTTACGAGGCAAGACAGGTTTAAGAAGCTAGGATCGAGCTGAGCTTAAAGAGCATTGTGTGTATAAATCATTCAAAGATAAAAATCTTAATGATTGAGTTACAAACAAGTGTGATTGCCCGCGCGATGCTGCGGAACGTTAATTTTTTTTTTGTGCTGGTTTATTTTTTCGGTCTCATGTTTAATGCTTTGTTTTTTTCTTATATGGGCTTATTTGTTGGGCCTCATGTTTAAAGGTTTGTTTTTTTTGGCTATTTGGGTTATTTTTTTAATATAATTTTATGAGATTTGGATAAATATGTGTTAAGCATGATTGCTCGCGCGTTGATGCGAGGCGTTAAATTTTTTATTTTTTTTTATTTTGTGCGGGTTTATTTTTCCGCTCTCATGTTTAATAGTTTGTTTTTTATATGGGCTTATGTGTTAGGCGTCATGTCGTGGGTATTTTTTGATCTGAATAAATCAGTACTTTTGTAATATTTTTTCCTATTTTGTGCCGAGCAATTTTTTTTATATTAATTTGTGCGGATTTATTTTTTCGGTCTCATGTTTAATAGTTTATTTTATATGGGCTTATGTGTTTGGTCCATGTCGCCGATATTTTTTGATCTAAATAAATAAGTACTTATGTAATTTTTTTTTCTATTTTGTACCGTGGATTTTTTTTAAAGTTACCTAGTTAAAGAAAAAGAAAAAAAAGTCAAATGGCCGGCCCAAAGTGGGAGCCCGATGGGCCGGTTACTGTAGCAAGTATGTGAAAAAGGAAAAAAAAAGTCAAATTGGCCGGCCTAAAGTGGGAGCCCGATGGGTCGGTTACCGTAGCAAGTATGTCAAAACGACATAGTTTTAACCGAAACATAGTATATAGTATATATATATATATATATATATATATATATATAATTTGGTTCAATTAGATCATGGTTTTACCAAGAAAAATACAAAACACAGCTAATATAGTATCGGTATGTTGGTGCATGAAAAAGTTGTAAAGGTAATTTTTTCGAAAAGTGGATAGTTTTGCCGAAAAAATTTATAAAAAAAAACGTTTGTGCATAAATCGTTTTTTGTGCAACAAAAATTCTTTTTGTACCCACTTCTTTTGACTTTTTGCATCAAACTTATTGCGCATCATACTATAACAGGAGTCGAAAAATTCTTGAGCATCAAAAATTTTTTTGTTCTTGCACCAAGTGAATTTATTGAGAACCCTGCACAAGGAAGTAAAGCACCGTTAACCTTATCGTGGGAGTGGATCCCACGATTAGACTCCGGTGTGAGAGTAAGTATCTGTTGTTTTGGAGGATAATTGAGAGTATTAGGGTTTTTGGGTCATACCACTATTAATGAATGCTATCCTTCTTTTATAGGCCTCAGACCCCGTAGGGTTTCCTTGTATTTCGGCCCAAGATAAGGCCGATATAACCGGAATCCGACCTTATCCTTATCACATTCAAATAAGGAGAGTATATCCCCTAATTGACTGGGCTATCCATCCCTAAAATAGCGCCCAAGTACATCGCATGCCGGAGCATAATGCCATATACTTTGCTATCTCCGGCCGCGGCCTAAATGACGAGTGTCCGTGGCCGTGACCCATAACCCGCGGCCCAAGTAGCGATACCAATAATTAGCCCAAAATAGTATCTATCGGTCGGGTCGGACCATACTATACGTCATCACTTGTAACACTCATCGACCCTTTTGTAATTGTTTCCTAGCACCTTGCTAGTTTTCTATATAATCTATCGGCGTCCAAAAAATGATGGAGACATAGATATTAAAAATATTGTGCTCGACAATTGGGCTAATCGCCATAGAATGGATATGCTATTTTGTAAAACATCCATCCCATTGCTAGCTTTCAATGCAAGTGCAACAGCTTATGTAAGTTTATATTAACTGGTCACTAGTTATATATCACATTATAATTTGAACAATCTTTTCTCGTGTTATTGCTTAGCTCGATCCATCTATAAAACTTATCGGCCAACTACTACTCGGCCTGCTCCACATCATGACATATTCGTCTTTTTTCCTTTTCATGGTTAATGTCTAGAGGTAAAATGTATATCAGCTCGACTGATTGGCTTAAATCGCCGTTGTAATTCTAGCGCCTTGCTAGTTTTTTGTTTAATAAATCATTGCCGTTCAAAAAAAAAAAAAAAACATAAACGAACTTTCAAAGTATTAATTCTGGCTGTGCTTTGAGAAAGAAGTAATGAAATTCTCCTTCTCTTGGTCAAGCTAGTTTTTGCGTATCTCTTACTTTGTTTTAAGCTTACCTTAGCTGGCTACTTAGATACCATCACATGCATCCGCGGGTTTTTGACCAAATCGAGCTATTATAATGTAACAGATTTAGCGTGTATATAGCGAACAGTTTTCACACTCACATTCACATTTATTGAATTAATGAGATCCGATCCTACGACTTGTAACCATAAATACGTGCAGCCAGCAACTATTACTTAGGAGTTAGGTCTTACCGATCCATTTTGCCTATAAATTACTTATTATCCCATGCAACTAAAAGCACACCACAAATAACACAAGAAATTTTTCTATAGCACTGCACATGATGAATATATTTTTAATCCTTCTTTTCTCAACTATTTCACTTTCTTTAGGCCAACAATCACCCGATCAAGTTCGTGACATTGATGGGAACTTGGTTCGGTCTAGCGCCAAATACTACATATTGCCTGTATTCCGAGGAAGAGGTGGCGGCCTAACATTAGCCGCTACAAGAAATATATCGTGTCCACTTGATGTAGTCCAAGAAAACATGGAGCTCATTAAGGGCCTCCCATTGGCATTCATACCGGTGAACCCTAAAAAAGGCATCATTCGGGAATCCACAGATCTTAACATTATATTCTCGGCTTCATCAATATGTATTCAGTCGAATGTTTGGATGCTCGACAGGTATGAGGGAGAACTGATTGTAACGGGTAATGGAAAGTCAGGAAACCCGGGTCCTCAAACAATAAGCAATTGGTTCAAGATCGAGAAGTTTGATAAGGATTACAAGCTCGTGTTTTGCCCGACAGTGTGCAACTTTTGCAAGGTTGTTTGTGGAGATATTGGTGTCAAGATTGCTGAAAATGGTAAAAGACGTTTGGCTATAAGTGATGTGCCTTTCAAGGTTATGTTCAAGAAGGCATAATGAATTTTCTATATTTAACCGATATGATGGACTGATTAACGACTTTTATATATCGTGAATATAGACTATAGTCTTGTAACGGTAACTAAATCAAATATTGAATAACTGAGATAATTCTTAAATCATGAAGTTGCCCATGTTTTGGTCATAACCGGTTATATTTCGAGGAACGCCCGTGCTATAGCAAGCCTAGGTCTGTGGGAGGTTTAATTAGGGATGCAAATACAATATTTCTCATTCAAGTTAGAGTGTATAGACAAGAGTACTAATAATCATTCTAATCATTTTCTTTATCACATCTTGTAATACACATTTGATCGCTATAAAAACTACATGATGTGTGTAACCCTATAAGTGCATTGATTAAAATCAAATGTCCATTAACACGACCATTATATCATAGGTTTCAAGATCCTTTAATTGTTTGTGACTCGTAACATAGTCTTACGTCTACCCGTGCGCTTTAGATTAGTAATTAAGATCTCCGACTCATATGTCTATCAAAAATCTGTTTTCGATATATATCTTCCTTATATATAGGTATAATGCCCATAATACAATCAAAAGCGTACTACCTAAAATACAGTCAAGTCTAGTCAACACAAGTTCAAGTCTTAGTCAAACCAAAGTGATGGACCCAGTTATGTCAATATAAAGAGTTGCAACTTTGATTCAGTTTTAGAGAAGATTCAAAATCAAGGATTAAACCTGAACTTCTAGCATATAATCTCTTGTTCAGTCCTAGAATTTGATGAGATCTGTGTGTTTTTCGTTTATTTCTCTATTCTCTTCTTGATACAATCAATCTATTGATATCAACTGTAATGTTCTGTGTAATAGCATATCAATCTCTTTATTTGATCTTGTTGATTACTGAGTGTTGATGAATTTTTTAGTTGAAATATGTTTTAGGGTCCACCTTGTGGAGACTACTATGTCTATTATATTTGTTTGATTAACACTCAATTGGAAGATTAATTTTTCTTGTATAGTTCCATTAATAAAACAACACTTGTGGGGTTTTTTAGTTGAGTGCAGATTTGTTATTCTTGTTGTTTTTTATATAGACTACATTGGTATTAGAGTCAGGTTGATCTGAATTGTATAATTTGATTTAGGGTTTAAGAAAATTGAGGATTTCACTAGTTCGGTTAACTCGTTTGATCTTCTAATTCGGTTCCAACAGACAAGACTAGTTTGGTTGTAACTGAGACGAAACCTAAATTTTCAAAACTCAAAAACACACATTTTTGATTGGTTTTTTGCAAAAAAATCTTGTACAACTAGTGTTACTAACCTTATAGAAACAAGAAAAATGACAACTTTAAGGTTTTTAAGCCAAAAAAATTTAAATCAAGATTTTGCTCTTTGTAAAGGTTTTGAACACAAATCAAAAGATAAACACAAAAACTAAACACACCACTCTATGGCTCTGATACCAATTGAAGAATACTATAAATCTTTGATATTATGCAAGAACTAGAGAGAGAAGTGGGTTGGAAAGTTTCTAGAGAGAGAAATATGATAATATAATTATGTGTGTGAAAATGAGAAGTGAAACAACCAACCACCCTCTCCAAGCCATGGAGAGGGTATATATACTACTTACATGGCCGGCCATGGGCCTTAACGGGCTTTCCATGGGCCTTGGGCCAGACTAGCTTACTAGACTAATCATATAACAAACTACGGGCTAAGACTATTACAACTTGGAAGTGACTGATACTTTTCTTGTTTCCAACAGTTCTTGATTTTTTATTGTCTGATATTTATCTTATCTCTATTTAATTGTTTTATTTGATCTATTTGATTGATTGTTTGCTTTATCGGTCATCATGGTTAGACCTAGTAGTAGTTCTGATAATACTGTTTTGATTAATAATTTGCATGCTGGTAATTCTCTTCATATTCAAGCTAATGATAATAGTAATATTGCTCTAATTTCATTTAAATTACTTGGTACTGAAAAATTATAGAATATGGACAAGTGCTATGAAATTGGCTCTTCAGGCTAGGAATAAGTTTAGTTTTGTTGATAGATCATGTTTAAAAGAGTCTTATGCTACTAGTGATGTTTTGTTTTCTCAATAGGATAGATGCAATGCTATTGTTTTGACCTGGATTATGAATTCTGTATCTCAAGATGTTTACATAGGTTTAGTTTATTATGATAATGTTGCTTTTGTGTGAAAAGAACTTGAAAGCACATATGATAAAGTTGATGATTCTATCATTTTTAATTTGCTTCAAAAAATTAATGTTGTAAACAAGGTGGTAGTTCTGTTTTTGACTATTATCATATGATCAATTCTCTATGTAGAGAATTTGATGCATTAACTAAACTGCCTAAGTGTGTTTGTGAAGTTAAATGCTCTTGTGATGCTAGTAAAGAGTTGGTTTTTCATCAGCAACTTATAAAGCTGATGCAATTCCAGGAGTGCACTCTTAACCAGGGATCTACTCCCTAAGGTTAAGGATGCTCATACCACTGTTTCTAAAGAAGAAACTCATAGGAGTGTTCCTGAGTCTTTTGTTGTATCTGAATCTAAACTAAATGCTACTTCTTTTGCTGCTAAGTCTTTTAATAACACTAAAAGGTCCTTTAATAACAACAATAATAACACCAAAGGATTTACACCTAGTAATAAAGTCAATAGGGGTCATAATCCTAATCTAAATTGTAAAAACTGTAGTAAAATTAGACACACTATTGATAGATGTTATGAAATTGTTGGTTTTCCTGCTGGTTTTAAAAGAAATCCTAATTCTAAGAAGCAAAATTTTAATGCTAATGTGGATGTTAAAGTTAATGATAAGTAGTCTATTACTAGTACTTCTTCTAGTTTTACTTCTGAGCAGATGCAAAAGCTGCTAAGTTTGATTAATGATAACACTTCTGGTAGCATTCATGCTAATATGGCAGGTAGAGCATCTTTCTTTAATGGCAATCTCTGGTTCAGTATGAATTTTTCTAGGTTTTTATATGTTAAAACTATAAGATTGGGTTGGATCATAGATTCTGGTGCTAATCAGCACTTAATTGTGTCCACTGTTGGTATGATTAATGTTGTTGATATAACAAGTCTTAATATTACTGTTGGTTATCCTAATGGTACTCTTGCTACTATTAGCCATGTTGGAAATTTAAGATTAACTAATAATGTGATGTTGTATGATGTTTGGTTGTTCCTGGTTATTGTGTTAGCTTACTGTTGTTAATAAACTAATAAGGGATAGTAAAATGTATGTTGGTTTTGATGAAGATAAGTGTTACATTCAGGACTTGAAAAGGGAGAAAATCTTGGGGACTGGTAGTGAGTCTGGTGGACTCTACTTTTGTGTTTTAATATGTATAATTTGTTGTGGCATAATAGACTTGGTCACCCTGCTGATTAAGTCTTGTCTGTATTGCATAATGACTTGAACATTTCCAAGAATGCTTCTGTGCCTGTCTGTGAAGTCTGTCACAAGGCTAAACAGACAAGCGATCCTTTTCCCTTGTCTAGCCGTACATCCAAAAATTTAGGTGAACTTGTTCATCTGGATTTATGGGGTCCTTACAGAGTTCCTAGCAAAGAAGGTTTTAAGTATTTTCTTACTGTGGTTGATGATTATTCTAGGGCTGTTTAGGTATACTTGGTAAAAACCAAGGATGAGGTTTTTTATGTGTTTGTGTCCTTTATAAACTTGCTTATTAATAAGTTTGATGTTAAACTTAAAACAGTTAGGTCAGATAATGGAACTGAATTTGTTAACAATAAAATAAATAAACTGTTTTGGTATAATCCAACAGACCTCTTATGCTCATACACCTCATCAAAATGATATTGCTGAAAGGAAACATAGACACTTGCTTAATGTTGCAAGGAGTCTTATGTTTCAGGGGGAATTCCTCTTAAGTTCTAGTCTGATTGTATTATAACTGCTGTTTATCTTATAAACAGGCTGTCATCCCCTATTTTAAAAGGTAAGTGTCCATATGAGTTGGATTTTAAAACAAAACATATTCTTTCCCACTTGAGATGTTTTGGATGTCTTTGTTTTTCAACATTTTTAAACAATCATGATAAACTGTCTTATAAGTCTGAAAAATGTGTTTTGATTGGATATTCAATAGTTAAAAAAGCTTACAAGCTTTTAAGTCTAGATAGTAGAAATGTGTTCTATTCAAGAGATGTAAAATTTTATGAAACTGTTTTTCCTTTTAAAATGAAGTCTAAAAATTATGATCTTGCAAGTGAAACAGATCACTTAAGTTTCTTTGATAACCAAACATCTCAAAGTCCCTATGCTGAAGGGAGGGCTACATCAGTTGTTGATGGTAGTGGATCATCTTCCAGATATGATACAACAGATAGTACATATCCATTGTATCAGGAAGATAACACTGCAACCCAAGTTGATAATCAAAGCTCATCTAAGGGCAATAATTTTGAAAATGTATTTGGACCAAATCAAAATGAGAATGTTTTTAATCAAGAGGATGTGCAGACACCTAATGTAAAGAGATCTAGTAGACCAACAAAGTTACCTGCTAAATTTAATGATTATGTGGTTGGTTCTAATGTTAAATATGGTCTTGAAAAATATGTGAGTTATCATAGTTTGAATAATACTAATATGTGTTTTGCTTCTACATTAAATAAGTCTTCTGAACCTTCTTGTTATTATGATTCTCTTAAAGATTCTAATTGAGTTGATGCTATGAATAATGAGATTGAAGCTCTTAATAAAAATAATACTTGGTCTGTTTGTAATTTGCCTGTTGGTAGGAAACCTATTGGATGTAAGTGGATTTTTAAAATTAAATATAAATCCACAGGTGAAATTGATAGATACAAAGCTAGGTTGGTTACCAAAGGCTTTAGTCAAAGGGAAGGCTTGGATTATGAGGAAACTTTTAGTCTAGTAGTAAAAATGGTTACTGTTAGATGTCTAATTAGTATTGCTGTTAACAAAGGTTGGCATTTGTACCAACTTGATATTAATAATGCTTTTTTTATATGGTGATTTAATTGAAGATGTTTACATGACATTACCTCAAGGATATGATAATATTGAGAAAGGCAAAGTTTGCAAACTTAATAAGTCGTTGTATGGCTTAAAGCAAGCCCCAAGATAGTGAAATACTAAACTCACCACTACCTTGGCTGAGCATGGCTTTAAGCAGAGTAAGTTTGACTATTCTTTGTATATAAAATAAAGTGGTAGTATATTTGTTGCTTTGTTATTTTATGTTGATGATATTGTTATAACTGGCACCAATAAGAAAGTGATTGATGAGTTTAAAAAGTTTCTTAGTTTTAAGTTTCTTATAAAAGATTTGGGAAAATTAAAATATTTTTTGGGAATTGAAGTTTTAAATAATGAAAAAGGTTTGTGTATGACTTAAAGGAAATATTGCCTTGAGTCGTTACATGAATATAGGTTATTGGCTGCAAGGCGTGTTGAAATTCCTTTGCCAGAAAATACTGTGTTAAATCGTATTGAAACTGAAAGTGATAAGTGTTTGCTTAATTTTACAAATTATAAAAAACTGTTGGCAAACTTATCTATCTTATAAATACTAGACCAAATATCAGTTATGTTGTTCATTGCCTAAGTCAGCATATGCATAGTCCTTTACAGTCTCATATGAAAGCTGCACTTAGAGTCTTGAGATATCTTAAAGGATCTTCTGGGTTAGATATTTAATTAGATAAAGAATCTGATTTAAAATTAAAAGTGTTTTCTGATGCTGATTGGGCCAAATGCCCTAAATTGGTTTTTGTGTGTACTTGGGAAAAAAATTAGTTTCTTGGAAAAGTAAGAAACATGCCACTCTGTCTAAACGTTTAACTAAGGCTGAATACATGAGTATGGCCTCAACTACTTGTAAAGTTATTTGGGTTATTAATTTGTTACATAGTCTTAATGTTTCAACCTTGTATCTTGTTGAGTTACATTGTGATAATAATTTTGCTATTCAACTAGCAGCTAATCTTGTGTTTCATGAGAAATCTAAGCATTTTGAAATTGATGCTCACTTTGTAAGAGAAAAGGTTTCTGTAGGAATTATCAAAACTATAAAGATTCATACAGATCTGCAAGTTACAGATATATTCACTAAGTGTTTAGGAGTTGTGCAACATGTTTTGTTTTGCAGAAAGTTGGGAATGTTTGATATGTTTGCAGGTATTAATTCTGGAAGTGCTGTTATAAGAAGATGTCTCACATTTGGTTTGAAGGAGGGTGTTCAGGAATACAAGTCAAGTCTTAGTCAAACACAAAGTGAGGGACCAGTTTTGCCAAATATGAAGAGATGCAACTTTGATCCAGTTTTAAAGAAGATTCAAAGATCAAGGACTAAACCTGAACATTTAGCTATATAAGCTCTTGTTCAGGTCTAGAATTTTATAGATCTGTGTATTTTTTGTTTATTTCTCTCTGTCTCTCAAAATCATCTTAGTCTATTCTCTTCTTGATATCAACCATTGATATCAGTTGTAAGTTTTGGTGTATAGCAAGATCAATCTCTTTATTTGATCTTGCTGATTACTCAGTGTTGACTGATTTGTAGTTAGGTCTGTTAGTGTCCACCTGGTAGGGACTAACTATTATCTTTTGTATTGTTTGATTAACACCCACTTGGGGATTAATCTTCTTGTATTGTTCATTAATAAAATAGCACGTGGCGAGGTTGGTTGAGTGCAAATATGTTGTTCTTGGTTGTTTTTGATATTGATTACAATGAATACATTGTTGTTACTTGTTCTAATCTCTACTATCTCGCTTGCTTTAGCCTAACATCTACATGATCTAGTTTTTGACATGGTTGGAAACGTTCTCTGGGTTGGAACCAATACTACATCTTGCCTATATACGAAGGAGTGGGTGTCAGCCTAACTTGTTGTATATTAGGAGTAAACTTATACAAAGGTTAGGGGTTTAAGTGTACAATGTAATTAGATTAGGATTAGATATAAATTAAGATTAGTTAGCTTGGAATGCAAGGCAAGCTAAGTTTCATGAGGAGGCGGTTAGGATTTTCCAAAACTGATTCTTACATAGTTTTCTATCCCCTCATCTCTATAAATAGAGATGAGGGGGATGCTAGTTTTTAACATTCTTCTTCCTTATTGTAAGATCTTTATTAGGTTTTTAATAAATGTTTGGTACGAGGGTATAACATGTGCATATTCTTGTCGGTTCTTTGTAGTCTGTCGTGTCAGCTACTTGTGCTCGATACAACTCGCAATCTAGTGTTCCGAGATCAAACTTCGGGTTTGCTATCGTAATTGTCCAACAAGTGGTATCAAGATCCATAGGTTAGTCGTGGTCTCTAAAGATCGAGTGTTAGATCGAGGTTTCGAGTTAATTCGAGGTTTCGAAGTTGTTTCGAGATCTCGGGACGTAGTAGGTTATCGAGAGTAAAAGATGAAGAGTGGTGGCTTTAGTCATGTTTTATCCCCACGTGAAAAAGGAAAAGAGTACTACAAAGGTGACAAGGGATTTCATCTTTTATAATATTTAAAAGTTATAGGTGAAATTGTTTCTTGTTTATCATAAACCATTTCAAACAGGTTTGAAATTTACTATCTATTAAATCCGTCTTCGGGTTATCGTTTTTGTTATAAAATTTGATTAAAGTGAAGATTTGTTGTTGCGGATTTTCTTGTGGTTCAAGTTTTGGTCGTGGTTTTCTTGGTTTCAAGTTAACGACCGGGGTTGCTTGTTCGAGATCGAGGATTTAGGGTTATTCTAATTAATTCAATTTGCAAGAAAAGGTTTTGTAGTAACAATGGGTATATTGCACACGGCTTGTTAGGATTGTCGGTAAAGTTAGTTAAGAAACAACGTGACAAGGTTTTTAGCATGGTAAAAGAAGAATGAATAGTTCTATAACTAGGTTTGACATCAAAAATTTGATGGGAATAATGACTTCGGGTTATGGCAAATAAAGATGCGTGCTTTAAAGGTACAGCGGGGATGTGATGCTGCATTAGAGACATTTTCCGTGGACATGGAAGCAGGTGAAAAAGATGCTTTGATGAAGAATGCATACAGTACATTAATTCTATGATTAGGAGAACGTCTTTTACGGGAAGTTATCAAGGAAACAACACTGCAGGAATTTAAACAAAGTTAAATAATCTGTATATGACTAAGTCCTTAGCAAATAGACTCTATCTAAAGAAGAAGATTTACACTTACTATATGAGTCCAGGTATGAAATTATGTGATCATATAGACGAGTTTAATAAGTTGATACTTGATTTGGAAAATATTGATATCGAGATTAAGGATGAGGATCACACACTTATGTTACTTACGTTGCCATCGTCTTATGAAAACTTTGTGAAGACATTGTTGTATGGTAGGGAATCCTTGACAATGGAGGATGTTTTGGCGACTCTGAATTCAAGGGAGTTGAAGAAAAGAACTGAAGGCATAAAGGAAGAAACAGGTGACAAGGGGAAGATTAGATCATTTAGGTAAAGCGTATTCTGGTGGAAGTTCGCGGTTTAAGTCAAGGGGTGAAACTGGTAAACTCAAGTGCTTCATATGTCATTCATAGGGTCATCTGAAGAGAGACTCTCCAATAAAGAAGTCAAGTGGGTTCGTCAAGAAGAGTAAGCGTGATCAGGATTCTGATTCTTTTGATGACGAGGGTAACGCTTACTTTGGAGAAGCCCTAGTGGTAGTCAGGAATGATGAGATAACTGAATTTGTAATGGATTTAGGTGGGTCTTATGATATGACACATAGGAGGGATTTCTTGTATGACTTTAAGGTTGTTGATGGTGGTTCAGTTCATTTAGGTGATAACAGGACATGCACTATCAAAGGGACATGGAAAGTGAAGATAAAGTTGCATGATGGATCAAGCTTTATACTGGAAGATGTCAGGTATGTTTCAGGGTTAAGAAGAAGTTTGATTTTATTTGGTACTCTTGAAAAAGAGGGTTATACTATGAAAATGCAGATGGGTAGAATCAAGGTGATCAAAAGTTGTCAGGTTATGATGACTGAGATCAGGAAAAAAAATTATGTGTATACTTTAGAAGCAAAAGTGATGAATTTTGGTGTACAAAAGCATGGAGATTCAAAACAACTTGCTTTTAAACAAGTAGGGTTCAAGCAACTTGGTGTTAAACAAGTTGGGTTTAAACAACTTGGTCATGTAGTTAAAAAAGGAGTCCATAGAGTACATGTTGATGAAACGTGTTTGGTTTGAGGTGGAACTACAGGGAGCTCAAGGGAAGCGTGAATCTGAGGTTTTTCAGGTTAGTAATGATGATGTTGTAGTGGCTCAAAGACGATTAGAGGAAAAGAAACTTGAAGAAAAGACAAACACAGACTGCTTGGTAAAAGAGCAGGAAAATGTACACCTTGGTATAAAGGTGGGGGCAAACATTATGGTAACCGGAGTACCAGGTCAAGAGGGTGCAAAGGGTAATGTTACTAAAAAGAAGAAAGTGAAGGAGTTTATCAAAACTAATCTAGGGAAATTACTAAAGTATAAGGCCTGGTTAACAAGGCGGTCCTCGGTTCGAGGTTCTAGCATTGGATGAAGATGCTGAGCATCGATTATGTATAAGTGTTACTCCTAAGGTGGAAATTACACTTGTGGATGATGAGGGAAAACCTCTGGAAAAGGTTGATTATTCGGGTGATCATGATAGTAAGGATGAAGTTGAATCAGGTGATAATGAAATGGCAAGTTTTCTGGCTTCAAAGAGGGTTGGTGATGACATCAAATAACGACACTTTTATAGCATCATTTATCCCATGTAATTAACCTATTTTATATAATTATTGCAAAGAATTGTTACTTAATCGTTTGTATTTGAGAATTGCAGTAATTATGGAGTACTTGGTTAAAGTTAACTAAAAGGCACACATTCTAAAGCTTAAACGAAGATATTTTATAGAATATTGTTCTGACAACCAATACGCCATATCCATCAAGGAAGATACGGCGTTTCTGTGCCTGCACTCACCAAATACCATGAAGGAAACAAGATTCAATACACCGTATCTAGAAGAAGGCAATACGCCGTATTCAAGCTATATGGAAATAAAATATTCCGGAAGATATCAAACGTGGTCCCTACTCCAAGAAACCCCCGATACGTCATATCCAAGACTTTGGATACGCCGTATCGACCATATTCTAGACCCTATAAATAGAAAACTCAAAAATGAGTTTTAAGTGTGCTAAATCATATTCTCGATACCTAAACCACAAAAGTCAATTTTCAAAGGAGAAAAAGAGCAGAAGAGGTCGAGCAACTCAATCAATTCTGTAGGAGACAACATGTAATTTCTTATACTCTTGTAATCGTTCAGTTTTTGGTATCATTCGTTAACTCGGTTAGTTTACCTTGGCTAAATCATTACTTTTGTATTGATTATGACGTTTGAAGGCTAATACCTTCGGGTATTAGCCATTATTATGAAGATCTTAATGTTTGGTTTATTTATCTTGATTTCTTAATTTATCGTTGAATGCTTGTTTATGTTTATCAATTTATACTTGTTTACGTGCTTGAGTATGCGACCTATCATTCAACTGGGTCTAGTCCTACATATTTAATGCGCTGCAACTTCGGTGTTGTTTGGGTGTAGGCTAAGAGTCCAGGATAGCTCTCCATATTGCAATTTATATATCTAGAATCATTGGATCACAAATATTGACCTATACTTGCCTTTAGTTTAGTGAGCTTAGTTGAGCCATAAGGTGACCTTGGTATCAACGAGTACGTTCTCGATTAATTGGTAAAGACTTGGTTAGTGGACTACTAGTGTATGAATTGCCATTCAGCAGTAAGTGGGTAAAGTCTCTATGAGCTAGGGTTTAACAAGATCACCATTGCTTTAATCCCTAGAGATATTATAATCAACAAATAAGGATGCTTTATGCAGATGCGTTTAATTGTGACAGAATTCTATGTGTCTAGGTCTTAGGAAGAAGTAACGCCTAAGTCTTAAGAATGATATGCCGCCTCGAGATAAGTAATCATTGCACTAAATAAACAAACCAACTTTCTGATTGGATTAATAATGGTTAATACAGTTTTCTTATATTTGGCTAGACCGCTCTTTTATCTTCTGTTAATTTGCTTGTGTGTGTTTTATTGTGTTGAATTGATTTTAGTCACCACAAAACCTGTGCCAATCTCTCAGACTGAAAACCCCCTTATCCATTAGATTTAGGAATTAACATAGGTTTAGCATAGATTAGACTAACTTAGATTTGAAAAACCAAAGTATTAATAAACTGAAAGTGTTTCTCGCTCTTAGTGATCGACACTCTATTTACCACGAAACTCCCATTGATCGGGTACACTGCCCGTGAAAAATGTTGTTTTAGGTAAAGTCGGCAAAATATAAATTTAAAACTTGAAAGCATAAATTACACCTACACGACAACACCATCAAGTTTTTGGCGCCGCTGCCGGGGAGTGAAAATTAATCTTGATTTTAATTTGATATTTTGGTTTTTAGCATTAGATTAGATTAAATTTAACCCTTAGGATTAGTGTAATTTAGAATAGTGTATAATTCTGTATATCTGTATATTTGCTTGTATATGTGTGTGTTTAATTGTTTGTGTATTTAATTGTTTTTCATAATACACTGTTCTGATCGATAACTCGATATGGCGTATCCACTTCCATTGGATACGTCGTATCCAACTTTTTATCCAATACAACGTATTCGTTTAAAAAGATTAATACGGCGTATTCAGTTCCATTGAATATTGTGTATTGACTATCTGATACAGTAACATAATTAGTTTTTGGCATTTAGTTTCTGTACATCTGTGTTTTCTTTCTCCTGAGCCCATCCTACTGATTGTTTATCCTTTGTTTCAGGTAGTGCATGACAAGAAGTTCGACTAAGGAACTATTTACACCTTTCAAGGATCTAGAACGAGAATTTCGATCATCTAGGAAGCACTTTAAGAAACTAAGTCTTGACGAATCGAGATTGCCTGATTTCGATCTATTTTCTGACCAAGAAGAATATTCGGAGGAAGAAGTTGCGGAAACAATGGCGGAAACTATGGAACAATACATGAGAAAAACTCGAGCCGACTATGGATCGGGAGTTGCTAGGCCTAAGATCGAGGACAAGGATAATTTTAAACTAAAAGACCAATTCCTCAAGGAGCTAGGAACCAACACTTTTAGTGGTTCAGATCATGAAAATGCAAATGAACATATTGAGAAAGTTCTTGAGATCGTGGATTTATTCCACATCCCTAATATTACTATTTACCAAGTGATGCTTAAAGCCTTCCCTATGTCCTTAACTGGAGCCGCAAGTCGTTGGATAAGAAACAAACCATCTGGTTCGACTACAACTTGGGAAGATCTGAAGATAACGTTTCTAAGAAAATACTGCCCACCTGCTCGTACTGCAAAGAAAATTGAGGAGATCAACAACTTTCAGCAAGAATCGGATGAAACCTCTATCAAGCTTGGGATCAATTTAAAGAACACTTGATGAAGTTTCCTTAACACTATTTAATATAGATGCAGGAGGTAGTCCTATTTTATAATAGATTGAATGTTCCAACTAGACAAATTCTTGATTCAAAAGGAGCCATACCATCAAAGACTGCTGCTGATGCAAAAGTAGCCATCTAAGAAATGGCTGAATACTCAATAATCTTGGAAGAGAAATCAAGAAAGTGAATGAAAAAGTTTATACTGCTCAAGTATGATGTGAACAATGTAAAGGTCCCCATTACACCAAAGATTTTCCACTCAAGGAAGAAAGGAAAACCCTCGAAGAAGCTTACTACACACAATTTGGTGTACCTTTTTAAGGAGGGGGATATAGAGCAACTGCTCCAGGATTCTACCAAAGGAACAATGCAAACCCTTCGTACCAAGAACGAAGGCAATCTATGGAAGATACGATGATCAAGTTTATGAGTGAATCGGCAAAAAGACACGAGGAGAACTCCAATTTGATCAAAGAGATCTGAGCTTCAACGGATGCTGCCATAAGGAACCAAGGAGCATCAATTAAAACTTTGGAGATCCAAATCGGGTAAATGAGCAAGGTCTTACAGGAAAGAGGATTTGGAAGTTTACCAAGCTTTACTAAAACTAACCCGAGAGACCATGTTAAGTCGGTCTCGACTATTGTTAAGAAAATGCAAGCTCAATACGCCGTATTAGATCACACCAATACGCCGTATCCACTAGACATAACAATACACTACTTTAAGAGACAAAACAAATGACAATTCTGTTCCTAAGTCATTTGAATGGTTACTACTGTGAAGAAAAGAAGGGATCATACGGACCTCAATTTTTAGAAGCTTACTCATATGGAGCTTTACATATCAATAATTCCATACCCAAAAAGGAGAAAGACCCAGGGAGTTTCACTTTACCTTGCTTTATTAATAATGTTTGCTTTAATAATGCCCTTGCTAACTTAGGAGCTAGCGTAAGTGTTATGCCTCTCTCGACCTACCTTAACTTAGGATTAGGCGAATTAGCTCACACTAAGTTGACAGTTGAATTAACAGATATACCTGTGAAATATCTAGAAGGAATTGTTGAAAACATGCTAGTAGGTATTGGTAAATTTGTTTTCCTTGTAGATTTTATAGTTCTTGATATGCCCGAGGATATCAAAGTGCCCTTGATCCTCGGAAGACCATTTTTGTCTATCGCCCACGCCAAGATTGACGTTTTCAAAAGGAAAATTACTTTGAGAGTTAGGGAGGAGAAAATAATTTTCAAAAGTGTTAAACCTGCAAGTAGTTTAATTAAGAGGGTCTACATGCTAAGTTTGAGAGAAAGAATAAAACTTGATTTAGAAGCTAGGCTAATGGGAGAGACTTTGATGTTGAATAGATCATTAGACCCTTTTTTGAGGATTACATAGAACTAAACAATCTTAATGTACCATTAGAGCTTAGGAGAGATCAATTTGACAATTTAATGCCCACCATTAAGGAATGTGAGGTAGTTAAGGGATTTAAAGCTAGGAATGATGCTAGAATGGTTAGCAAATTTTTTGGATATCCTAGTGATTGCGACCACGATAAGAAGATCCGTATTGATTTTGCCTACAACTTGAAGTTCTCTTGCATGATAGGTTTTGAATTTTTACACGCTATTTTTTTCCCTATCTTGTACGTAAATGTGATGTCCAAAAAGTTTTATAATTCTACAAGGAAGGACAAATTGGAATACAAGGGAAACAATGTAGTTGGAGCCTTAATGAACATACCTATCTTTGTTGGAACTTTTTGCAATTTTAGAAGATATGGATACTTATCGTGATGAAGGAATGGGCGATGTTATTTTTGACGAACTATTTTTGAGAGAAGTTGGGATTAATGTAAGACGGTTTGAAGGAATGATTACCATTTACAATGGTAATGGAGAAATTACTTACCAAATAGTGCGGTCACATTTAAGGTTTAAACACCACACTAATGAACAATGTAACAAGATCCTGCCATTACTAAAGATAAGTGAGGAAGATATGATGAATGGAATCTCGCACTCATATCAAAAGCTCAAGAGTTTCTACACGGGGGTCTTGAACTTAGGACCCGAT
>BQNB010026753.1:5000-58276 GCA_026074375.1 Tanacetum coccineum | reverse complement strand
CTCCAACCAAACCTGGGCGAATGACAAAGCCATATTTGTCCCCCCGCTTTATTGCTAACTATTTTATGCAGGCTATTTAAAGATGGTGGTGGAGGTTCCTGATTCCAGCTGGCTCACAAGATCCATAGCCACATGCTCATACCCTACCAACAAACATAAAGACATCATGAAAGCTCAAGTACATGTTTCAAGACTTCCGCTACTCTGATACTGCACGTCTTTCTCGAAGTGTCGAAGTGTTAAAGTTAAAGAATTTCAAGAAAGATGAAACATTAAAGCTTTCCAAGTCATCAAATCAAGAGTGGAATGAGCATGTCGGTCCAGAAGTCACAAGTTCACAAGATGACAAAGTTTCAAGATGGCGAAAAGATTATGCTTGGTTGATGATCTCAAGATGCTCAAGATCACAATGTCAAATACAAATTCAAGGAACAAGCTCAATCCTAAAGTCAATGATCACTACAACATATTCACAAGAGAAAGTCAAGAGTAAGAGCTAAAGACTAAAGATGAAGCATAGTATGCTAAGTTTAAAGTTTTGTAATTTGGAGTGACCTCCCTTAGGGGGAGATTGTTGGAAACACGAAAAGTGTCGGTCACTTCCAAGTTGTAATAGTCTTAGCTCGTAGTTTATATAATAATTAGATTAGTAATCTAGTCCGGCCCAAGGCCCATGGGAGGCCCATCCTAGCCCATGGCCGGCCATCTCATATGTATTTAATCCCTCTCCTAGCCTTGGAGAGGGGTTGGTTGTTCCACATTTCACACATTTTCATTTTATACATTTCATCCATTTTTTCCATCCTTTCTAACTCTAACATCACAACCCACATCTCACTCTTGTTCTTGGTTTGATCATAAGATTACTAGTATTCTACACTTCTATTCTTGAACACACGATCATAATCAACAACCATCTGCTACTACTTGATATACAACAAATATTTTGAATCAAACCATTCACAAGCTGCCATCGAAACCTTTTAAGTTAAATTGGGGTTTGGTAGAAACCTTAATATTTTCAAATTAAAACTTGCAGCTTTCAAAGTAACAAATAACGACAACAACATCACGATCTTGAATACATGAACATGTATCATAAATCAAGTTTCCTGTTATTATTGAATTAGGGTTTGCAAAAACCCTAATTACACCAAATCTGTCCGAACATCAAAAACAGAAAATCTTCATTTGTACCTTCATAGAACGACATCAAAAACACCTTGTAATCCTAGATCAAGAGCCACGAGGCTCTAATACCACATATGGAGATCTTTTAAGCCCATCTAGGATATGTTTTATAGATAATATAAATATGCACAACTGAATAATAAGAAGAGTATATTATCAAATAAGGTTTTATTATCATACGTTTTCACCTTGACCCAAATCTATACTTTGGAACTACTAATTAACTATTAGCTAAATAACTATTAACTAACTACTGTGTATACACACGCACACGTTTACTAGACTCTCATTGGGAAAGCTCTAATGGAATCTTTGCTTAATCATAATACTTCTATTGTGTATTCTCCTAAGATCCGACTCTCCCTTCTTGAGAGTCGCCGTGAACTCGCTCCTATTCCACCGGTAAATCCATGAAACTGATTTTGATCCAGAAGAAGATATTAGTCTCATTGAGCAATTGTTATACGATGATTATGCTTCGAGTGATGACGATACTTTTTATAGCGAGGACATCGATTATGTTGAGGCATCACCTCCTGATTCTATGCTCGTCAGCTTAGAGGAGGTAAAGGATTTGGACACTGAAGATGGAGAGATTGATACTGATATTCTTCTAACAATCAAGGACGATATTCTTCGTGAGAAATTACGGAATATCAATCTCCTTATTGCTAAGATCGAATCTTTGAATGACAACCCCACTCCTGATTTTGTGCTCAAGTCTCACTCTTCATTTCCTATCCCCGTTAAGGATAGTGACTTTTTCTTAGAAAAATTCAAGACATTTCTCTCTTTACCAGAAGCTGAGACTTTGTAGATTTTTGATATTGTAGAGGAAGAATAGTGGCAGTACCATTTGATTCATGCTGTATATTTCTTCTCTTTCCGAGTAATGATTCCTTTTCATTTTTGAGATTGAGCCCGATCAGGGAGAGTTGACTAGAGTTGTGGTGGAAGATATTTCTGATAATTTGTCAAGAGAACTTTATGTTCATGTGCCTAATGTTTTACCCACCCTTCCCACCCTTAAGGATCGCCATTATCTTTTCTTCACATATGTTATCCGACTTTTTCTTCCTTATTTCACCTATCCAGTGGATTCTCCTTTTCTTCTCTCCTCCGGGAGTGAGGATACCATTTTTGACCCCGGCATCTCCGCTTTTCATTTTTATTCTCTTGAACCGGCGGCATCTCATCGGAGTGGAACTTTCATATGCTTCAATGTTTATCCAAACATCTTGAATAAAACCGATGGAGATTTTGATCTTCCACATGTTTCCACCCTAATATCACGATGATAGGGGAGAGTCAAGCTAGAGACTCTCACAAAACAATTGCTTCCGTTGGTTGGCACCCATGCTTATCCTTAGTATTAGTATATTAATATTTATTAATAAGTGTGTTGTGAGGAGGCTCGCCTCTTTCCTTTTTCGTGTTTTGTGGTTTGTGATGTTTGTCCAGGATTGCCCGGATTTTGAAGGCTCTCGTGCTTATGGCTTTGTCCATTCATACACTCGAGCTTCATATCCCCAGCTTCATTTAGGGAATCCAATATCCAAATCTAATCGACTAACGTTTTATCTTTGGCATAATAATAAACAGGCTTTAGAATTTGCCGTTGAGACCCTTTATATCAAGAATTATGCATTGAAATTTAGTATGGGGAATCTCACAAAGAGACAATATGTAGTTTTATTATGGGGGAATCTATTGATTTGATTATACCTGCGACCGTTGTTCTCACGTAACCCGTTTTTCCACCAAAAATATGTGATTTATGTGAAAATAGCAAAATTTAAAAAAATTTGTGCATAAAAAAGTGATAAATGTTGGAATAAAGTGATGAAATAAGTGTTGTGACACAAATAAAGGTGAGAACGAAAGAAATAACTTTTGATCCAACCATTTTTTATACCCTTATCTTTTTCCTTAACATAATTAAATGAGTTGTTGCTAGTTTTATGTAGGCTTATCCATTATGCGAACGCGATATTAGAATTAAGATTTGTATGCCCGTCTATGTGACTTTGTTAAATTTCCGATCATTTCGCTAGGCTAAGCAATCAAGTCTCTTTCTTAGAGATTTTAAATTGCGAAGAACAAGAAATGATAGAGTCGAGTATAAGTCATGATATTAAGCGTGGAATAGTTGGTTTTCTTTAAAACTCATAAGTATTAATTGTGGATTTTTCTCCCATTAGTTTGTTTCACTTGTATATTAATAATGTTTAATAGAATAGGTTGACCGGTTTAATTTAATTTTTAGTAACTTTCCACTAACTTAGAAGACGATGCCAATAAAATAGGTACACATCGGGATTCGGAATTTGGCATACTATATATATCATATGAATAATTGCTTTACTTACACCTTAAAGAGCCTTAGGGTATATGGTGTAAGTAGAGTTAATCATGAGATTACTTATGCCTTAAAGAGCCAAGGCTATATGGCTAAGTGATTAAAATGTATTATGCCTTAAAGTGCCTAAGGGATATGGTGTGAATGATTGAATCATGTTTAATAAATGATTTGTTTGTACCTTAAAGAGCCTTAGGGTATATGGTGCAAATTAAATCTCACTTGATTTATGTCTTAAAGAGCCTTAGGGTATATGACGTAAATCAAGTTAAATAAATAAGTAGCCTAATAAAAGCTAAATTTCGGTCACCTCGATGTGGACCTCATCGGTTTTCAAGGATAGGGTAGAAGCTAATTTTTATCTTCAACCGTTCTGCTTTATTTTCGGATTTTATAAATACCGAAATAAGTCTTAAAGAGCCTTCGGGTATATGACAAAAATAAAATATTGAGATAAAAATTTAGGAATAAGGGAGGAAAAGTAATACACAATTAGTATTTATAAGTAGTGTTAGTACCATGACTTGTATTTGATAATGATCTAGTTTTAAGCTTAGTATGGAGAAGTGAAAGTTGGGGATGATGAATTTATTTTGCTTGTTCCATGATCCTAAGTATTATCAAAGAATAATGAAAACACAATGTTATGAAGTGTGAAGTATGGAAAGTTATGAAAAAGCATAAAAAAAAGGTGAAAAAAATGGGGCTGTTTTAGAGCTAATGTTTTCTTTAATCCCTTAAGTATGAATACTTAGCTACGTTATCGAGGTAATTAATCAAGGGGGATTAAGAATTCTAGTGTTTTCTAAAGGTTTATTAATAATATTGCATGAGGACACGACAAACCTTAGTATGGGAATTTGGGATGTGGCTATTTTACACATACCATTTACCTTATAAAACGAGCCCAAATAACTAAAAACATGTGAAAAATACAATGTATATACCTGTTTTTGTGTTTGTGTATGTGCAGGTACCATATATTAAGAAAATGACAAAATAAGGACAAAAACGGATAAAACCGAGCACAGGCATGGAATGAGCGCGAAAAAACCAAAGCCGATGGCGTAACCATATTCTACGGACCAACCCGGGCCTACTTAATGGGCCAGGTCAGCCAAATATTAAGACTAAAAAGCCTTTTAATAATTATACAAGTCTATTTCTCTTTAATCCTAATTCTGGCCCAAATCCAAAGTCAAAGCCCAATCTCAACAACCCGGTCCAGAGTCAATCTTATAAACACCCTTGGTCAAAGATACTGTACCCCTTTCACCTTCCCTCCCATATTTCACCATCAACAAGAGCAGGGTAAATCCCTCTCCCAATCCCACACGTCTCAAAATGTTTCTAGAAGAACTACTGACACCTCTGACACCAAATTTGTCCACGCTGGCAATCCCCAGCAAAACGATTGGTTGATTTGACGTGGAGGGCATCCAACGGCCCAAATTAATTGATCAAGAGGCAGTTATTGATGGATGGTTGAGATTAAAGGATTGAGGAGCATTGGAAGGGTTAGAAGCTTCGCTTCTCTCCTATAAAAGGAGGCCTCACCACACAGAGCAAAATATCTAGGAGTAGTGTAGTGTAGTATAAGCTTAGTAGTATCTTTAGCTTAATGTTAGCTTAATAGTCTTAATTTTCATGTAATTCTCATTTTTAAAGCTTTGTAATCTTTAATTTTCAATAAAATTCAGTTTACTTTACTTTTGTGTCTTAATTTCAAGTTTAACTTCAATTCCATTTTGCTAATTATGATCATAAGCTCTCAATAAGCTCCCATAAGCTCTTATATACTACTTAAGCTTGTTATCACTTAGTTAAGCCCTTAAAAGCTTAACTGAGCTTATTAGATTACTCATTTCCTCCCCTTAATATACCTCAGCTTTTTTATGGATGATAAGCCAATTGTGGAAGGGCTTATAGACAATACCAGCTTATCTATGATAAGCTGGAGCTTAATTCTAAGCTCTTAAGAGCAAATTACATCCCTGTTTAGCTGGGATTAAGGTACAATTTCTTTTAACTTTAGCTTAAAACTGCTTTGCTTATCTTAGTTTATTAGTGCTTATTCCTGCTTATTTGTTCTTAATTCAGTTCCATTATGCTTATTTAGTCTTTAAGTAGCTTATTGAGTTTAAGTAGTTCATTTTCCTTAGCTTTTCATTGAACCTGCCTTAAAAGCCTTTTTATTAGCTTAATTCTGTTCATGCCTGATTATTTTGGCTATATACCGTGCATAATTTCATTAGAATTGTCTTGATATGTTCTTGATTAGCTTAATCTTATATCAACTAGTGTAAGTTTGAGCTTAAATTCAGACCTGTGTTGCTTAAAAATGGAAAACAACTTTTTAAAGGGGTGTTTGGATCTAACAGTACTAACAAAAGTTAGTACTGTTAGTACTGTTGGACCATCTTTGTCACTTAAACCCAATGTGACATTTTATCAAACGTCTCTTTTAGGGTCGTTTACTGTAACTTGTACTTTATACTATGAAGTGGCACCCCAATGTGGTATTCCGCTGCGTTGTGATTTTATGGGGGTGTCACAGACAAATTACGTATTTCGCTTGGAATATGTAAATTTTGGCAGCACTTTGTTTCACACACTTGTAATGTTTTGCTTGGAATGTGTAAACATGTACTAACTTAAATCGCTTAGAACATGTTTCGCATGAAACATATTTCGCTCAGGACATATTTCGCTACCTTCATATACATATTTTGCTAGCTTTAAAAAAATTTAAACTCAGATTTTTTTGATCCAAAAACGTGTTTTGATGCTTGAATAAGCTTCCTATAAGCCCTAAAGTAATGAAAGTACAACTTGATAATTCAAAATAACAACAAAAATCTTGTTTTTGATGATTTTCCTATGCGTTTTTCTTTCAAAACATACGAACAAAGTACTATAACAAACTAAGCTTTGTTTGATTTTTGTATAAGCTGTTTTAAGTAACAAATAAGCTGTATAGCTAAGACTTAAACAAGCTTAAGAATCAATACTCCAAAGACAAAAGTAAGCCGTAGCTTAAGAAGAAAATAAAATCAACCACCCTAAAACCCCTTGTGTAACACCCCACCCAACATACATTGGATTGCGCATCGGAATTAGCATTTGATGTTACTAAATAGCACCATTTACCAAGATAATAGAAAATGACCCAAATGAGACGTTTATCAAACATGTGTTCCATTATCAATCAGAGATAAAACGCGTTTAGGTCTCCCCCAGAATCACAACCACCGTCTATTACAATCATTGAAAGACAATTGTTTCAATTAAAAGACATTGTTTTAACACAACTTAAGACATTGTTTTTTAAAGACAAGGAACACACAAGTAGCCTCTCCATAAAATCCATCACACGTACGACACCTCCACGTCATTGTTGCCTTCAACCTTGGTTACCTGGGATAAAACATGTTTAAAACATCAACAACAAAGTTAAATGAAATTCATTGAGTTTTAAGTAATCAGTAAGCAATAATCTTTGAGCACGCAATTAGTTCTCTGGAAAACAAAGCAACGAATGCAATGTATAGCAACTTCTTTTCTTTCACGCAATAAGCTCATGACACCGAACGTTAACAATACATATGGCATTTCATATGTTAAAGTGCCCCAAAACAAGGTATTATTGTCATATACCTACTATCTTCTAAATATAAAATGTTCATTTAACAGGGTGTTCACCGTCGGATTCATACCTCGGACAGGGTTATCAAACCCAATAGATCAATTTAATGCATTATCGTTCACCTCACAAGGCAATTAACAGTTTATGAAATAAGGGACTTAGACAATAGATACTTATGCGGAAACAATCTCATAATCGAGTCCAGCATACCATAAAATCATATGTGTTCGATTTATAAAACAAACATGTATCCCCCTCGCGGGTTTAAAAACATTTAAAACAGTTCAAAATAAAGGCTATGAACTCACCTTAATCAAAAGATCCAAATCAATCAACTCAACAAACGTAACTTGCTTCACGTCTTAACCGCGACCTATATAATACATATATGGCGGTACGTGACTAAAAGTATAATATTTCATATAATGCATACTTGCATATATATACATAACATTATTACGTATATACAATCATATACTATAATCTCCAAGTGCGATGCAAAACAATTCACTTTGACGCACTTAACAATATTATAACGTTTTCCATAAAGTTTCCATTTTTAGAAAGCTTGCCGAAAGTAAGGATAATATAATCCCAACTTAGCATTTCATCTTAATTTAACTAACATTACGAACCCTTTGCTCATTATAAGCTATATTCAAAAGTATCTGCAAGTTTGACTTTCAAAAGTCAAACTTCGTAGTTGACTTTTGTTGGGTTTATTGATTTGATTATTACAAAACTACATATGCTTAAATGAAGACGAATGAAACAACAAGGGCTTAATATGACACTTTGGTATTCTACATATGGAAGAATTAAAAGCTGGAAGATTTCCATGAAGATATGCATTGAAAAGTCAAAGATATCAAAGATAGCTTCCTTAGTACTCTAGGTTTTCTTGTAAACCCTATATATAAAGGGTATTAGGCGTCCAGTATAGGGTATCCAGAAAACTCAGGCTTTCTATGAGAGTCGTGTAAATAAACGTGTTTGTGTGTGTACACGTTTATTTAGTAGTTAGATAGATAGTAGTTAATAGATAGTGTAGCCTCAAGGATCTCTTGATCCCTGTTACAGTAGGTAACCGTATTATCTTGATCAAATAATATTGGGGCTTGGTGTTTAATAGTAAAACCTTGTTTAATATCATTGTGTTCTTTGATTAATTCCGCTGTGCTAATTCGTATCAATGATATTTGTAAAATATATCCTAGATGGGCTTAAATGATCAAAGGAGTACTATCAAACTCCACAATTAGTATCAGAGCCATGTGGGCTCGTAATATCTAGGATACAAGTTTGTTTTTGATGTCGAATCTATGAAGAAAAAGATGTGACGAGTTCTTGTTTTGGCTGTTAGGTCAAAATCATTGCAAATTAGGGTTTTTAGGCAAACCCTAATTCAATAAAAACAGGATTTGATGGTTGTTTGTGAAGCTGCTATGGTTTGATTATTTGTGAAGGACTACAATCACAAAGGTTTATGTGGTTGGTACATGACAACTAGAGGGTACATGATTTTGGTTGTCGTTTTGGTATAATTAGGGTTTTTGTACAAACCCTAATTTGGTCATATAGTATAAATCGTCCTTTGGTTGAATGAAGCAGCACGTTATAGCAGCAAGGCGTATACAAGAGCACAAGATGGAACTAGGTACTGCTTATTATATTTTTACTACTGTTAACCATAGTACTGCCATGGGACAGATTTATGATGTCTGGATTCGTGGACGAGTTAATACTGTCAATCATCTTGGTTAGTACTGTTATTGAATTGTTTGTACTGCCAGCAATGGAACGTAGTACTGTTTGGGTTCATATACTGCCAGGTATGAACTAATACTGCTAGCCTTATCCAGTTTGTACTATTAGGCTTGTTATTTGGTTCGTATTGCTAGCAATGAAGTCTTATTACTGGCAAGGGTATTTTACTATTGTTCGAGATAAACAAAGGGTTTGTTAATGCATCTTGTTACGTGTTTAGTGTTGCTAACCCTAATATTTGGTGTTGTCAAGCTTTGAAGAACAGTACTAAGATTATGATCGTTATTACTGCTACCATAAAGGATTATGTGTGAAGTTAAGGGGAAGGTTTGATACTCTTGGATTTGAATGCCTTGGTGTGAACGTTTATACTGCTAGCTATCATGAGTTTGTACTGCTAAGGATAGTGCTTAGTACTGCTCATTGGAATTTTAGTACTGCTAGTTCATTGTTTATACTGCTAGTTAGTACTGCTAGCTTTATCCGATAACGAACAACACACAGATTGGTTCTCGGTTAGATTCAGATTCGACTTAAAATTTATAAAGGCTGTTATTTTTGGGATTTATTGAAGATGTGATTACGGAGACAATTGATTATCACTTATCTGATGTTGTAGTTGAGTTTCACAGATGCGTGTTCTTATCATATCTTAAAGTGGGTGTTACACTTTAAAGATAACTTGTTCATGCTTAAATGGTGTTGACAAAGACTTGAAGAATCTAGTAATGTGTGATTTTTCTTATGATGCTCAATGCTCACATTTTCTATCACTTAAAGGAGTTACGTTTTAGTGCTCAGTGTCTCATATTAGTTGAGGATTCTTTCAAGAGGCTGCGGTCTACTTATACTTCTTGGTTTAGTATGAGTTTCAACGTCACGTGGATAAACAAGACATAAGACACAAGTTTGGGATATTCTACTTCTTCATCAAGTTCGTTATACTCAGTTTTCTTCATCAGTAATCAGTACAAAGAGCCTACAGAATTGAATGTTCATGCACAGTTTTAGGGGAAGGTCATTACTACTGCTAGTCATTGTTAGTACTGCTAGTTTAAAATTTCTATTGCTTGAATTCATTATTTGTGTTGAGCTTCATGGGGGTAATTTGAGTCAATGGAAAGCTTGGATTAAAAGTCTTGATATATGGTTTGTGATTGTGAAGATCAAAGTTGCATACAGTTCCCTATTGGATGAAGGCAAAAAGGGGAAGAAGGTACAGAGATGAAAGCAACTTGTTGATCCTGTGGTGGCATGACATGTAGAGTATAACTTAAGGGGAAGATCTTAAGTTAAGGGGAAGCAGTTAGCAGTTTACAAAGGAAGATTTTGTTTCATTCAGGGAGATCCATGATCTCAATTTTCTCAACTTCAGGGGAAGTTCGTACAAGAACATTGTTTGTTTTGTCATCATCAAATAGGGGAAGATTGTTGGGAATTACAGATTTGATGATACAAAAGAGCAACAGAATGAAACAAAAGGATCAAAGTCGACATTATGGAATTCTACAAGCTGGTGGAGAACATAAAGATTGTAGAAGATATTGATTAAGATTTAAATGATTTAGTTTCCTTATCTATTTTAGTTTGCTTCCTTTATAAGTCGTGATCTCTCTATATAAAGAGATCATAGACACATAGTTTTAGTACACAGAAAAATATGTGTGTGTGTGTGCAAGAGTTAGAGATGTAGACGTCTATAGTTGTGGTGTAGCCTCAAGCTCTGATACTAATTGTGAAGATCGTTTAAGCCCATCTAGGATATATTTTACAAATATCATTGATACGAATCAGCATAGTGTAATTAATCAAAGAACACAATGATATTAAACAAGGTTTTACTATTAAACACCAAGCCCCAATATTATTTGATCAAGATAATACGGTTACCTACTGTAACAGGGGTCAAGAGATCATTGAGGCTACACTATCTATTAACTACTATCTATCTAACTACTAAATAAACGTGTACACACACAAACACGTTTATTTACATGACTCTTACAGAAAGCCTGAATTTTCTGGATACCCTATACCAGACGCCTAATACCCTTTATATATAGGGTTTACAAGAAAACCTAGAGTACTAAGGAAGCTATCTTTGATATCTTTGACGTTTCAATGCATATCTTCATGGAAATCTTCCAGCTTTTAATTCTTCCATATGTAGAATACCAAAGTGTCATATTAAGCCCTTGTTGTTTCATTCGTCTTCATTTAAGCATATGTAGTTTTGTAATCATCAAATCAATAAACCCAACAATCTTCCCCTATTTGATATTACAAAACTATCTCCATGAATGAAACAATCTTCAATGCTTCCCCTTGACTTATGATCTCCTTGAACATGCCACCGCACACAATAAGCTGCAAATCAATAAACCTGTAATCTTCTTCCCCTTTTTGTAATCATCGAATAGGGGTCTTCTGTAGATATGCAACTTGGATCATAACAGCTACAAATCATATACCACAACTACTAATCTAGCCTTCCAATACTTAAATTTCCCACCATTACGCACAATAAGAAA
Organism: Tanacetum coccineum; assembly: GCA_026074375.1. Classification (NCBI taxonomy): domain Eukaryota; kingdom Viridiplantae; phylum Streptophyta; class Magnoliopsida; order Asterales; family Asteraceae; genus Tanacetum; species Tanacetum coccineum. The sequence continues at coordinate 46,782 of BQNB010026753.1, read as the reverse complement.
AATGAATCTGAGCGGTAGAAATATAAACTAACAGTAGTAATAATGATCAACAGTAATAACGAAACACTTCCCCTCAAGTGGTGCATGTAGATGGTTAAACATGTTAACAATAAGCTTCCCCTGAAAAATATGTTAACCATATCTTGAATCTTCAAATTCTGTAGACTCTATGTAATGATCATTGATGAAGAAAACTAAGTATAACGAACTTGATGTAGAAGTAGAACCCAAACTTTTGTCTTATATCTTATACTATCCTCGTGACTTCAAACTTATAAATAAATCTGTGAAATATAAGTAGATTCCAACCTCTTGACAAAAATTCTCATCTTCTATGAGTCACATAACAAGTGATAGAAAATGTGCGCATTGAGCACCATAAGTTTGTAAATCACACACCTTTGCTAGATTTGACAAGTCTGCGTCACAACGTTATAAGCACGAACAAGTTATCTTTAAACGTTGTAAGCCATTTAAGATATGATAAAACACGTACCCAAGTAATTCCACTTCATCGTCAAATAAGTAATAAACAACCTTCTTCGTAACCAATTAATCCAATGATACGAGCCATTAAACATTTTAAGAACATTTAAACCATCCAAGAACCAATTAATAACCAAACTGTGTGTGTTGTTCGAGAACCAAATCATGCGTGTTATCCGATATCGGTCAAGTTTAGCAGTTAAACTTATATATCGAGCAACAATAATAAGAACTAGTAGTATTAAGTTTCAATGGCAACACAAACATATTAATAATACCTTATTAAAACAGCCTTTAGTAGTATTAAACCAAAATAGCATAAACTCGCATTCCAAGACATTCAAATCCAAATATATTAAACCTTCTCCCTAAACGAGCAGCACTAATAATCAACAAGCAGTTGAAACTACTTCTGGCAGCTTTAATGCATATGACTTAGCAGCACTAAGTAATATAAGCAGCATCAACCACAAAGCTTGCAGCATTAACAAGTATAAGTAGCAACATTAACCTCTTGGCAGTATTAATGTAGATTAGGAGCATAAAATATACTTCTATTGGCAACACTAATGGGAACGATAACAGGCAGCACTAACCTGCTGCTTCTTTTCATCATGACCAAACATCACCAGGTCGCCAAACCAAAGCCTTGATCGTACACCAACAACAATATCAAATCATGCGTCTAAGCACATTCAAACATAATTTGCTGCTTTCTTATTCCCTCAATCGATACCTGCTGCTACTTCTAAATAACCGACCATCAAAGCAGTACCATGAAGGTCTAGTCATGAAACCCTAACTGCTTTTGTACCTTTAAACCTTCAAATTCCCGAGAACACGATCTGTAAATAGTTTTATCCCATGATCTGCTGCTGTTTGTTGATTCAGAATGAACCCACATACATAATAATATTCCACTTACCAGAAAACAAACTAGAAAGCCCTAAGTTTAGTTCCCAGCAAATGAATATTATCAAACCCTAAAAGTGTAAAGACTTGGTTTAATGTATAAGATTAAGCCGCAATCGTAAATCATCACAAATAAATGAGAATCAACTTATAGATTGTACCATGTGGTTACCTTATTGTGTGATTGCTTCAAATCTTCTTGTTGATCTATTGAAGTCGTGTTCCTATGACCATTATTATAACAGCAGTATCCAAAAATCCTTCTTTCTACTTACCAATTTAGGGTTTGGTTCAAACCCTAATTTTACTGAATTTGATCATGAGCAGAAATTACCAGAAAACTAAAACCTTGAGATCCTAGATATCACGAGCCATAAGGATCTGATACCACATGTTAGGATCGTTTAAGCCATCTAGGATATGTTTTACAAATAACATTAATAAGAACATCGGAATATAAAGAACAGTATTGTTATTCAACAAGGTTTTATTACCAAATGTTTCTACACCTAGCCCCAATATTATTTGATCAAGATAATACAGTTACCACCTGTAACAGGGATCAACGATCCTTAAGGCTACATATAACACCCCCATTTTTGACATATAGCAGCGAAAGCTAATATGGGGTATTATTTCATAATACAACAGTCATAATCATAGAAAACGAATCGTAAAGAGACGTTTTTGGAAAATTTAGTTATCATTCATTATTTCATCAGAGTTTTTACAAACAGAGGTCCCAAAATCTACATGAAAACATAAAGTTTGAATGATAACAGTTTAGCCATCTTCAAGTCCGTGCTACTCTGTGCCATAAGATGCTTAGTTACCTGAGATAAACATGATAAAAAGGTCAACACAATGGTCGAGTGAAATTCATAGGTTTATGGTAAACAGTTTGAATACAAGTTATCATAACAGTAGGTTACGTTGTTATACACCCATAAGTGTAATAATTGCAATGAGTACAATTATTATGGAAAATATTATTATTGCCCTAAGCTCATGACACTGAGACATTGAGATAATCAATAATCACAAGAATTTACCCCAACGGGTGCCTTTGCCAAACACCCGCATAGTGATTCAAATAAAGTGCATTTAGTTACCAGAAAGTATAGGTACACCAACGAGGAAGTTCAGTCCCAAATAGATCTATTCACAGCATTCCTGCTTACTCCAAAAAGTAATAATCGGTTCATGATAGTGAGGTCTTAATGGCAAAAGTAAGGACTTAGGCAATAATATATCAGGATAGCATACAGTTGAAAAAACACTCGTATTCATGGTTTATAACATGTATCCCCCTTGCGGGTTTATGAAAACATTAGAAGATTTAAAATGCGAGGCTATGAACTCACCTTAATAGGGAAAATCTGATTGATGGCAAAAGTATATCAAGTGAAAGTAACGACCTCGTCACGCAACCTAGGATAATATGTCAAGTCTTAGTGTGATGGTTTATGTTTCAAAACTTCATAAAGTTTAACGTATTACTTTGATTTATTAATTTTTGGAAATATTGTATCACTGTTCGGGCTATCATAATCCAGAGGCCATGTAGTATCGTTTGAGGAGTCAGGGCACTTTAAATCATAAACCCAGTAAACTCGTCAAAACAAATACCCAAATGGAACCCCTCACATGAAATTCTCTAGTAACGTGATATGATAAGATTTTAAGTTTCTTCAAAAGCTAGTCGATGATAAATTACGTTAATTATATAACGTAATGTTGGGACTTAAAAGACTTCAAGGATTCTTAGAGTTACTACTGCTCATGTGCATAATGGAAATTATACTAAGTAGTTAGTACTGGTAGTATAAAGTTACCACTGCTAGTTACTACTGTTAGTATAATTTAGTACTGTTAATGTAAAGTTACTACTGTTAGTTGAAGTTAAGACTGCTTAGGGTTGAAGACTAAAATATAAGCTAAGTAGTTAGTGCTGCTAGTAGTAATGTTAAGACTGCTAGTACATGTAACTATTATGAGTATATATTAGTACTGCTATTACTAATGTTATTACTGCTTATGTTTATTAGTATTGCTGGTACAAAAAGTTAATGTTGATGGATTACAACTGCTAGAAGACTTACTACTGCCAAGAGGATAAAGACAGTTTAAAGAGATAAAGATTGTTTGGAGAACAAGAATACTTGTGAAGATAATTATTGAGATATTTTTGTACAAGATATACATATGTATTTGTTTAAGAGATTACGTTTATGTTTAGAAAAGATTATGATATCTTAGGAATGTATTGTAAGCCGACTAGGACTCCTTAGTCTATAAAAGGAGGACCTAGGGTATTAGTTGAGATATCAAGTTATATCAAGTTTTATAAGTTCATAGTTGTCGAGTTGATTCAGAAAAGCTTCAAGGTTGTAAACCCTAGTACTAGTGAAGAGTACTCGTATTATTGATCTAATAATATTAAAGTGTTTGGTTATATCTTTGTTTATTCAAGATTATTGTTTTATTTATAATACTTCTAGGTATTAAGGTGTAGATTTCGCATACACTTTAGTATACATAAAAAGTTTCTACAACAAGTTATTTTGGATTTATCCAAGGTAATTTAACCTTAGAAAACCTAAGGAATTGATATAGGATTGGGATCAACATAGGTGGTTTGGCCTAGACTATAACCTAAGATCCGTCGTCTAGTTGCATATAGGATCTATGTGTGCGGTGTTCTGCTTCTGTGTGCCTTTGTGTGTTCGCGGTTTGGTGCCTTAGTTATGTCAGTCATTGAAATGGGTGGGCTCAATATTGGATATGAATGGGAAAGGATGTGAATATAAGTATGGTTGCCAACATAGTTATAAGCGTATCACAACTCACTCATACTTGATAATGTTGTTTACACAAATCGATGTTGACACCATAGGGTGGAGTTACGTGTATATCTGGTTATATATAGTAAGATATTCAACATATATATGCGACTCTTCCCCCTTACCTAACGTTGCCCATGTTCTCCCTCGTAAGGATAATGCCACCATGGATGAGGACCCGAAGTGCTGGCCGGCCTGCTGCCGAATCACTTGGAGGGGGAACGGGTTGGTAGAGGTGGAAGGGGTAGAAGACCTAGGGAAGGTAATGATGAGCATGTTGAGGATTTGAATGGTCAAGGAAATGAACTGGGTTTGGGTTTCCTACAATGATGGTACAAGCTCAACAAGAACAGGGTGAAGGTTTAGCAATGCCCACTGATCCCCAACACACACCCACCATTACTCAACCATCAACCTCTCAACCTAAAAAGACACAAAAACCTAGGAAGCCTACTATTATGTTAAATATTGACTTGTATAGCCTCGTTTATGACTAGGAAGCCCCATTTTGTAGACTTATTCGGATTTTGGACGATATAGCTTTATTATCTTTTGGTTTTGGTACAAGTTGTGATGTATTTGTATTGCGTTGATCCGTTTACTTTGTATTTGTGTTTTGGTACAAGTTGTGATGAGTCTATACATGTTTTGATACAGGTTTGTTATTTGGTAGATATTTTCCGGAAAAAATCTGGAAAACGCCTGCTGTGCAGGCTGTATTTTAAAAGAAATGCAGACTTTTCCCCAGCGACATGTCGCTGGGGAAACTTGATTTTAATTTTTTTTTTTTTTAAGTTTTCCTGCTGGGAAAAAATGAATCTAAAATTTTTAAAAAAAATTCCCCAGCGACTTGTCGCTGGGGAAAAGTGATTCTAAAATTTTAAAAAAAAGATTGCCACCGTGGCACTAATTGTTTGACTGAAAAACGAGTGGGACCCACATCTTCGCTGGGGATTGTATCCCTGACGAGGATTCCCCAGCGACTATTCCCCAGCGACATTTCGATGGGGATAGTTTTCCCCAGCGACATGTCGCTGGGGAAAGCCCCGAAATGTTGCTGGGGAAAACCCCGATTGTTGTAGTGACGTTTGTAACATAGCCAACTCAAATGTGTAATGGGATTTATTGATCTCCTAATTAAAAAACATGTTCATTTTTATTATTTTTGTCAACAAAATATCCCTGATCTCACTTAGTTGTGGTTTATAAACTAAAGTAGATTGGTGTATATTGTGGGCAGGATCGTCTCGTTAACTTGAGAGGTCCTGTGCAAAAATATCGATATAGGCCTTTAATTACAGTTAACGCTAATTTGATTCTAAATATATTTAAATACGCCTCTAACTACTTGTATATTTAATAAACTTTTTGTAATATAATAAAGTATCTGTGAAATGTTACCGATATTTTTGTCTATCCACCAAAGAACTAGGTTCATAGTATTTCTTATTATGATTAGATTTATAATCTATCAAAGTAAAATGAGCTAAACTGAAACTTTACTTAATATTAGGGTCACAAAGAAAACTAATTGGGTGGACCCGTACTTATCTTTTAGAAAACCACTTCAATTTTAAGTAAAAACTATAAAATAGCCACATACTTTTCATTTTGTACCGATTTGATACACTTACTTTTTTATTCAATGACTTCAACCACGTACATTCAAATTCTATTCCGATATCACCAATATGGTAACTTGTTACCGGCACGCTAGAATGATGTATTCCATGTTGGCATATTTATTTATTTTTCAAAGTACATCATTATGGTCAATGACACGTATGATTTTCATAACCACCCCACTTTATATACAAAACACAACAACCTACCCACCCCCAAACAACACATACAAAACTCACACACACTTCACGGCGGTGCACCACCACCAACCAATGTCTGTCACAAAAAAATGTCCGACTGAAAAGAATCGCATGGAAATATAAGTTTGGTTTTGACCACAAAGTCAAACTCCATTGTCATTTTGTGTTGTAGACCATAGTCCAATTGCAAGTTTGACTTTTGAGGTCAAACCAGTGTTCAAACTTTTATAGCTCAATCTAGTTCTGATAAGATCTAGAAATTTACATGAAGACCTAATCGAGAAATTATTTCACTGATTAGATGTCGCCATGTCGTGTCTGACCTCAAAAGTCAAACTCAAACTATCGTTGTCCATCATTTTTCTAGCCAAAGACAGTGAAATAGATTCTGTATATCTGGACATGATTGTTGTGATATCCGAAGGGTGAATTTAACAACCTACCTAGAGTTGAACAACCCCACTCAAATTAATTTATCTGGCGACCTATACATCAATTCTGACCACATCAATCATATACTATATTAAATTTCATAAAAACCTAAATCTTCAAGAGCTCATAACTCCATTTAAAAAACCAAATCTTCAAGAACTCATGACTTGATTTATGAAGCCCCAAAAGAAACAAATCTTGAAATTACAAAATAAAGGGCAAGGTTTCAGACATGGTTGGTGTGGTGGAAACTAATATGGGAAGTCTTTTGGTCGATGTGTGTGTTAATGGGTTTAGTGTACTTAACAACATGAATTTTTTTGTCAATGTGTGTGTTAATGGGTTTAGGGTTAGTTTTTTTAAGATGATGAATTTTTGGGTAAGGATGAAGATGATGAAATGTTTATGTTTTGGGGGTAAGGATGAAGATGATGAAATGTTTATGTTTTGGGTAAGTATATGAGTTCTGGTTATTTCAAGAAGATGATATGTTGAATGGAAGATGATATAATGGAAGATTATATGAACTGGGTCTAAATTCGGGTCAAAACAAAGGGGTAGGCTAACTTAATAATCCACGTTAGTTTTTAGTAAAAATGTGTAATTTTTAAAGTAAAAAAATTAATAATAATAATGACATGGAAATGTAGCCGGTCATATTGGTAACATTGTCACAAAACAAACAAGTTCGTTGTTGAAGTCATTGAATAAAAAAGTATGTGTATCAAGTCAGCACAAAATGGAAAGTACGTGGCTATTTATAGCTTTTACCCCTCTAGTCTTCTTCCCCATCACATGTTTACCCCCGACCTCCTTTAATACGCAAACTAAAGCACTCTACTTTTTTTGTATTTCTTCGAGAGCAAGTTCCTAATCATGTAAAAACGCATATTATTCATTATAAAATGCCGGTTACTCGTATAAAACCATCCAAAAACGAGCGTATACTAATTTTGATTTTTCCGACATTGGGGCCCCTGAAAAATGAGGCCCTGTGGGGTCGACCACCCCGCACAGGCTCAAATCCCGGCCTGATTGTGAGGATTGGGTCTCTCCATTACCATATTAAAAAACCAAGGCTTTTTTGTTGATATATATTATCAAAAGTTTGTAAATCATTTGAAATTTCAAACTTGACATTTATGAACAGTAGTAAGGTATCCACACAATGCGACGATGGGTATCATATAATAAATATTTTGGTGAACATGGTTTTGAATTATACAATTCTTTTTTGCTATAATGGATGACAATAAATTCATGCTATAGTAATTTTAAACAATGACAAAATGTTTGATTTAAAAATATTTAGGTGCTAGCGCGGTGTTACAGCAATATAAAAGAGGGAGTCTGTAATATTGTAGAGATAGGAGGTCAAAATGGTTAAACGTATAACAACCCGCAATTTTCATTAATGTAATTTCCACTATGATATATATAAGGATCATTTTCATAGGAAAATTTTTGCTTTATTTCATGCCAACTATGTATCATAGCAAGTAGACGAGCTCTCGCAACAACCTATGCCTATTTCTATCCATGTTTACATCATGTAAACATCATAACCTGTCAAGTCAATAATCTATTATCCTCTATAACATGTACGTTATCTATTTAATAAAGTTTTCACGACGATAATACCAAATGAACTTTAACCGTTAACGTTTATGCCTAAACCCTAATTTTGGGTAATGTAACTATCCAAGATGAATGTACAAGTCATCAAAGCTCAAGTACAAGTAATATAACATCTCATCTGAATATACTTTTATTTTAAAATAAGGTACAAGTCCTTTAAAGCATAATGTACAAGTCATTAATGCACGATATCCAAAATAGCCGTTTTACCTCCGTTTTTCTAAAGAATCTTGTACAATCTATCAAGTACAAGTTACAAGCAAGTCATGCACTTCATTTACAATCCATAATCTTTCTCATTTCATAAGATTTCATGAAATCAAACCTAAAAACCCTAAACCGAGTTATTTTCTAAACCGAGACCCGTTTATTGGTTTATCCGTTTTAAACCTAAACCAATACTCAAATAAGTTGTAGATACATAATTTACAACTTTACAAAACATATTCCATCATTATATTACAAATGTACAAGAATTAAACCATGAAAACGCTAGTTCGAACCCTAACTCTAACCCGCGACCCATTTAACCAATTTCACCGCCATAATTTAAATATGTTTATTAAACTCTTATACAAGTCTTTACTATTCCCTAAATTATCATTACTAATCCATTGTACACGAAAATGAGCTAGAAAACCTAACCGTGCCTTTGAACGCTATACACTTTTTTTCTTTATTTAACCCATTTTAAACACTAACCATGCATACAAGCACCACAATGACTCACCTCCTTCATCCACAATCTGCTTACAAGCCCAACAATTCCATCTCTTGGTCTTTAAATTGGCCACATCTCTTCTTTTTCTCCAAACCTTAGCCGCGGGACACCACAAGGTGAATCCACATCTTCATGATTAGTTACTAGCTTACTATGACTCTATTCTTAGCACTCCCTCGATCCTCCCCACATCACTCCCTAGCTGCTCCACATGTCAAGACGTGGCCTATATGGTTTTCCTTGGCTCCGAAGGGGGATTTCGAGTTTAAAAAGGGGACACTTCATTTCACTCATCCCCACATTTCTCTCTATAACCTTACACTAGCAGCGATAAATTGTCATAAGTTCCTAAGAAAGGTCCATGAACCATATAAATCAAGAGAAAGATTGAAGCCTTGGAGCCCGAAGAAGAATAACTAGGCGTTTCGAGTACATTTCGAACCATACGACCCGCTTTCCTCCATTTTTGATTCTCAAAGCTCAAACTCAGGCTATATAATCTTCATACCTGCTCTTACATTCATATAATACTCATATGATCATGCATGAACTCATATTAAAATGTTTTATCTCAAATTCTAGGCGTTTTACCATTTTGATCTAAAACCGAACCCATAAACCCTAATTTTGTGTTTTCTTAAATCTAATCATTATAATGGTTAAATGTTGTTATAATTCATCTTAACTAATTTTAATATAACAACTTTATTGATTATTGAAAGAATTTGAATTAAAAACCTACGCGTTTTTGTTTTAAAACCCTAATTCGACCCGTTTTGATTTCTAGCTTAACGGATCCTTTTTCTAAACTTTCGTTACGTTAAAACTTCTTATTTTAACTTATATTATACTCTTATCAATGCAAAAATATCTTTTGAAATCTTAAATTACGCTTGCATGGCGTTTTGAATTGTTTTGCAAAGGTATTCATGCAAGGGGTATATATCGTTACTTTCTGGAAATTATACACTAAATAGGGTGAACGTTCAAATTTTATCAAAGTTATAACATAGGGGTTATTATGTACTTTCAAAGTACAAAGGTTTATTTTGTAATCTTTTAAAACTAGAAGGACCAATTGTACAAAGTGAAAATCAAGGGTTTATTTTGCCAATTTTTCAGTCTTAAGGTTTAAAATGTAAACATTTTTGAAAAAGTGTCAGTAGAATTGTGTTCAAACCTTTATAAGACATAACTTTAATAAACGCAGTGAGTGTTATCATTTCCAGTTAATTGAGCAAAACGCATATAAAACGTCTTATGTCTTAATCATTTATAATCTTCATCGATTGTGCTTTTAAAAATCATATCCCGAATCTATTTCGTACCACCAATATAGGGAGCTTCATATTAAGGGGTTTTCATTCTTGGTATAAGTTTGTCTGAGTTGTTGGGTTTACGATTTAAAAGTTGCATAGTCCTCAAAAGTTTTACTGAGTGACTTGAATTATGTTGCCGAATGGTGTTTACTGATACATTAATTCAAACTCTCAATAAATCATAACAATATTAAACTATTAAAACAAAGTTCTAGAGTATATAATTTCCTAAGACTTTGGAATATTTACTCAGGTTGCGGTGACGTGTGGTCTGTTTACTATTATCTTGATACGATAAACTCCTGTTATGATTACGATAAAGTATCAGCTTTATTTGAATATTTATTATACCTTAAGGTAAAGTTCATACTGCCTATACTTATTTACATGTTTTATAAATCCGCAAGGGGGATACATGCTTGTTTAGAAACTTTTTACATCTCGTTATATCTTATCACAATTTGATTATTTCAAAGACGAACCAGTTCATAACCTCAGTTTAATCTTTTAAATACTTTATAAATTGTAATTACCTGCTTATAACATGAAACAAGTGTTTTCTAAACTATATGCTATCCTGATATATTATTGCCTAAGTACATGGAAATATCTCTTTGGGTAGTAACTCCCAATATCTCTTTGGGTAATATCTCCCAATATCTCTTTGGGTAGTATCTCCCAATATTTCTTTGGGTAGTATCTCCCAATATCTCTTTGGGTAATATCTCCCAACATCTCTTTGGATAATAGCTCCTAGTATCTCTTTTGATAGTGACTCCTAGTATGTATTAGGTAGAAGCTCCCGATTCTATTGAGTTTAAATATGTGATTCATGAGCTTAGATGCAATAATAATTGTAACAATCCGTTATTTCAGGTCATTTCCCGACTCAGTTAATTCCATCATTTATTTTTAGGGTTTTACGCGTTCGCTTTTAATTATTATCTTATAGTTAAATCGCGTAAACTAAAAATCAACGTTCAATGTAAACGGACACCAAACAAATTAAAGTTTACATCAAGCAAGTGTTATATGTTTATTAAGAGTATAATTTATAACTTTTCATAATTTATTTTTATTGGTTACGTAAAACGCTTACGTTTCGCAATAAATTACATTCAGGCATACCCAGAAGCACCTATACCTATCTATACACAAACCAATACCCACATTTCTACCATTTCAAGTTGTAGAAAGATCCATGATGTATACTCATGAATTAAATACAAAACTTCCCACTAACTCTTCCATTTCAAGTTGTACACCTTACACAAGTACACCTAAGACCCATATTACTAGAAATTGGCTTGTCATAGTACCCTATGCCCTCATTTCAGCCATGGGATGGCCTTGGGAGGAGGAGAGGTCTTTTTCTCTTTTCCTTTAATCCAACAACATCCCACGGTTTCCTTTTAGGTGGTTTAGGGTTTCCAAGATACTATAAAAGGGAAGTCCTATGTAAACTAGTCATACTCTTTTCCATTTCCAGAAAAACAGTTAAATTCTCCCAAATATAAGCTCATACCCACGGCTCACTTTAAATTAACTAGGGTTCCATTTTATTTTTCATTACAAGGTATTCCAAGCATACAAGCATTCATTCTAAGATCATCTAAGGTTACTCAAGGTATTAGCAAGCTTGGATTTGGGTTTAGCAAGGATTAATTAAGAAAACATATCTAGGGTTTTCTTGATTAGGGTTTTGGATTTGGAAGCTTGGTTAGGGTTTTTGTCTTGTGTTCATCATCCTACTCATCTTCTATAAGGTCTATTTAAAGCATTTCATGTTCATTCATTCATTATCTTTTGTGTACATACTTGTTATATATGTTAGACACCACCTAGATTTATTTTTGTGTTACATAAGGTATTTAAAAGCTTATTAAATTCGAATTTCATGTTGTATGTGGTAAAATAATACTTTAAATAAAGGTACATGCTTGGTATAAGTGTTAAATAATTTATAAGAATGAATTACAAATTAAATGGTGTTGAAGGTTTATTTACATGTTGATGTGTAAAAGATCACAAGGACATGGATTCCATTTGGACAAGTGTTATGGACTTTTAGAGGACTTAATATATGTAAGATATATGGTATAATACTTTGTAAAATAATGGTGCAAAGTTCCTAAATGAAAGTAATTATAAAACTAGTTTTATTAATCATAAACCCTAATTAACTTTTAATACCTACTGTTTGGATTCGACATTAAACCCATACATTTTGTATTTTATTAAATTAGTACTCTTCACAAGGATCGTAAGCATGTAAAGAACTTAAAAAACGAAGAAGATATGACGTTTACGAGTTTACGTTAATTAATCGTATAAAAGTGATTTTATAAAAGTTATTTTATACAAATACTGGTATATAAAAATAAATATTTTATAAACATAGTACCTTCATGCGAATCCAGGACATAAAAAAGTAATCGGCGAAAGGAATATAATGAACAGTTATGTAAGCTTATAAGTTATATATAATTAATTACATAAAACAGTTTTTATGAAATGTTGTGAACAGTAAATGTTACTGTTCATCAGAGGTTTAATTTTTATAATATGATATTTTGATAGATTTTTCAATTCGAACTAGTCTGTGGACCTATATGAAAACGTATAAAAACGGAGTCAAAACAATAAAAATATGAGGTTTTAAAATCGCGGGCACTATTTTTACTTTTATACATTATTTTTATAAAACAATTAAATTAATAATGGAATTTCTTTATGTAAACCAATAGAAAATTAAATCATATATTTTTACAAATTGTTACATTGGTAAATAAAAATAAATTTTTCTTTAGGGTACAATTACATATGCTTAATTTTTTTTTTTCAACAACGTACGTTTATTATTATTTCACTTTAAAAATTTAATAAAAAAACTAGTAGGTGGTGTAATTTAATTTCAATATTGTATGTTGTATTTGTTTTTTTTTAGTGTTCTGTTTTTTTGTGTTTTGTTTGGTTATTTTTGTTTTGTTTTTTTTTGTTGTGTATTTTTGTTTATTTTTTTTTGTTTTTGTTTTTTTGTTAGTTTTTAATTGTTTTTGTTGTATGTTGTCTTGTTTGTTGTATTTTTAATCTGTTTTTTTGTTTGTTGTGTATTTCTTAGTTTGTTGTTTTGATTTTTTGTTTTATTGTTTTTGTAAACTATATGACATGTGATGTTTTATTTATATGAGATACATTATACTTATACGACCTATAATTAATTAGGTTGCATTCGGATTGCCAAGACAATTCACTTATTTGATTTAGATAATCAATCATTCCATTACGGTGAGTTTATAGCCCCGCTTTTATAAATTATATAGATTTAACAAATTGGGGTGGAGGAAACAGGCTCGTTTTACCTTTGGGACGCAAGTACCCTTTGACCACAGTTACGAGTTGGCCTAAGTAGCTAAATCACATATGCCTACTGTCATAGAACTGTCAATTGCTAGGTAGCGAGCGCGATGTTTTGAAATAGATATATTTAGGATTGACATCCGTTCGGTAGGTGAGTAGCGCTCACGTTCGAATGTACTGAAACAACAATTATACAAGTCAGAACAATTTGGAGTGCGGGTTTGTACATCTACACGGGCACATTATGTGCATTAAATTTGCATACATTAGATGACGATGCTTCGTATTGCCAATGAGCTTGTAACTTCGTAATACTTTTGGGTAATTGTATGTGTTACATGTCTTACATTTGGAAATCTTGCTGGTCCTCTTTTATACATTTATTAAACCTAGTGAATTCACCACTTTTTGTTGACGTTTTAAAGCATATTTTTTCTCAGGTCAATAGGTACAGAAACAAGGATACATGGTGGTCCCATTTTGTGTCATTTAATAAAGATATTGGGTGATTACTTTTGGGAATATTTGTTAGGTCTTAAAATCTTTGTTTTCTTGAAGAAAATTTAAGGCTTCGGTATTGTAAAAACAAGTTTTTTAATACAATGGATCTAATTTTTAACGGACTCTTATCAGGTAGGTCGGTCTCATATTTTGTGTAGTGAATCTGTGAAGTAAACACTCTCTGACCCTTATTCCGCTGCGACCCATTATGGGGTGTCGACATTGGGTTTATAGAGCCAAGTTATAGTGAACCAGGTCAATGTTTTTACTTGGACCTTAAACATTTAAACATTTGCATTACAAAAGTGTTTCCGAGGACATACATACACTATGAGTTGCAATTGTTGGGTTTTTGACTGAGGCTTCTATGATTATTATATGTGTATATACTACACCTATGTTATACTATATTGACTCTAATATTATACGTATATAAGTTTATCTTATTGTTTGTACAGATGATTGTTGTTTTTAAACTAAACCTTTTATATATATAATATATAATAAAATATATATAATAAGTATAATCTAAAAATAATCAATGAAACCGAGAAGTAGTATAGAATATTCCCGGGTCGTTTATCCCCAACGAGGCTGTGCTTGAGAATCGATACAGTCGGAAAATTGGAGTTTGAATGAGATTAATGATTTGGGAGTGTAGAAAGCTAAATTAATCAATAATAAGCAAAAACGATTGAGAAAAACCTAAAAATTATGAAATTAAACTGAAAAACGAGAGCAGGAATCCCGAACAAGGGGTCAAAAACCTAAAATCTTAAAAATTAACCCTACAAAGAAATTTTTACTTCTAATCTACTCTAGGTGACTAATAATGAAGAATGAAAAAGACTAGACCGAAAACGGAGTTAAAACGAGCTTTAAAATAAAAAAACAAAAACGGGGGTAAATCCCGTTCTTTAAAAAGTACGATTTTGCAAAAACGACCCTACGAACGATTTTCTATTTTTCCTAAGTAAAATAAGTAAAAAGAAAATTTTTAGAAAAAAGAATTACTATTTTTGGCTTTTTAGATTTAAAGTTATGATTTTTCTAAGATTTAAACTAATTAAAAACTTAAAAATAATAAAAAATATTAAAAATATAATCCTAAAAATTTTATAAAAATTATACTAGATAAAGAAAAAGTGCAGAAATTTTATAAAAATAAAAGCCCTAATTTTCATCTTTTTATAAAACCTTAATTAAACTAATTAAAAACTAACCCTAACTATTAATTAAAACTAATTAAAAACTAAACTAAGGACTAACGATGCAAGGACTAAAAGACTAACAGTGCAATTACTAACTAACGAGGGGGATAACTAATAAAACCTAAAGTTTCACAACCTACCCTGAGGCTTACCCCAATTGCAAGCTTAATCCATTTTAGGCTTAAAAATAAGGTCGAAATAAAAAAAAATGCTTTTTATGAAAAACTTAAAAAAGAAAAGTTGTAGAACAGATTATAGTGAACAACTTTAACAAAAGCACTTAGGACTGAAAACCACAAATAAGCTCAAAAAAACAGCTTATCATTAAGCTGTTTATAGAAAGTAGGGCTATGCCTTTGGTTTTGCTTATTCAGCTGATAAGGACTCAAATTAAGCTCAAATAGAAAAGCAGAAGGTGTTCTAAACTGCTCATGATTTGCTTAATCTAAAAATGAAAAGGGATTTGAGCTAGAATAATAATAAGACAACTAAAATTGAATATGAAAAAGCTAAACTCAGTAAATGACTCAAAAAATTCAAAAACTCAATAAGCTCAAATGTTCAAAAAGCAAAATTAGAAACTCAGCTTTTAGAAACTTGACAAACAACCTATAAGCTACTTATTTAAACAATGAAATCCAACACTACAAGCTAGAATTTGAAATTTAAAAGCTTTACTAATTTAACTACTGTTTTTGGCTTTTTAGATTTTTTAGTGAAATTTGACAGCAGATTAAGCTAACCTATTAAGCAAGAAAACTAAA
This sequence comes from Tanacetum coccineum, assembly GCA_026074375.1. Taxonomy (NCBI): domain Eukaryota; kingdom Viridiplantae; phylum Streptophyta; class Magnoliopsida; order Asterales; family Asteraceae; genus Tanacetum; species Tanacetum coccineum. The sequence goes on along the minus strand of BQNB010026753.1, from coordinate 30,772 downwards.
ACTATTTCCTAATCTATATTAAGCTACATCTTAACTATATCATATTTGAAAGTTAAAAGCTAAATCCTAGTTTACTTAGCTAAATTAAGATCAAAAGCAACATCAGGTACACCTTTGTTTTTGCTGATGCACTTTGCACTAGCACTCACCAATTAGTGCATGTATCCTTGGTGGTTTCTACTGCAACAAATCCACTCAATGAGTGTAAAACAACAATTAGCAAACAAAACTTAATCCTAAGAAAACTTGAAACCATTTTAAGCTAGCAAAGAAAAGAGTAAAACCTGTCCTGGTGCACAACCCTATAGATTAAGCCTCAATATGATTTTAAGCCAAATCTAATTTAGAAAACCTATTCTATTCCTGATCACATATCAAATTCAAGCTAAACAAAGAAAAATTACCAATTGTATTTGACTTTTAATGGTCAAAACACCTAAAACCAAACACTCCTTTAGCAACTCTTAAAACCATTATAAGCTTCTAGATTGAAATTTAACAGTCAAAACTTAATAACTAGATATAAATCAACTTATAGTAAACCTAATAAGCATAAATCCTCAATCAAATAAGCCAGTAAACAATGAGCTATTACTATGCATTTTTTTTGGTTTTTTATGAATTTTAAGACAACTATATGAAAAACTATGATCTAAACTAATATAAGCAGAAACAGATTAACTAAATAATCTAATAAGCAAAATAAAAGAGATATAAGCACATATAAGCTAGAAATAGTTGAGCATTAAGAAAGCTTAAATTGACAGATTTGCAAGAAAACTTGAGAAACTAAGATTTTTTTCATTAAATTAAAAAGACTACAAGGTTTAAATAAAAAAATGACAGAAAGATAAAAACATTAAGATTAAAATTAAAACTACTCCTAGTTCTAGTTAACTACTGTTCATCTGTCTTCTTCTTCAATTTATATAACCAGTGAAGTCTTCAAACTTGTGTTTGTTGTGTTTGTGATGTGAGAGGTAAACTTCACACTTAATCCTGGCCCTTGATCTTCTCTTTGTGCCCAAGTAAAGTGATCTAAACCCTTGATCGTTATAAAACTGGAGTTACACTAATAAAAAAAAAAACTGAACTCTAAAACTTACACCAAGCTACAGACACAAAAACAAAACCAACTAGAACGACACGAAGCCCTTAGCACAATGGCTTAGCAATAAGCTTTTTATATAGACGAGCTAAAGGTTTTACTTGGTCCTTTTTTTGTCTTCTTCTGAATGTGCTTCTTTGTAGAGACATTTACCCATCTTGTGTTTGTTGTGAGTGTATAAACACAAACCAATATTGGCCCTTGGTCTTGAGTATTGCCCACTCAAAGAGATGTCAACCATTGATAGAATTTTGAAACTTAAGATTGCAAGCGTGGACTTGACCATATGGGAGGGTGGGGCTTATGAGAGTGAAGGGTTTGGAGTGTTATGGGGAGTCAACGAGGTCTGATATGACAGGTTTGGGTTTATTTAGTTTGGGGCGTAAAAACGGTGTTGGAAGAATGTACATTTGGTTTCAAACACAGGGTGTGGGTTTGTGGGTTTGTCAAGAATAGCCCCTCAAGTGTTATATTCCTTTTGCAAATTTCGTCCTTGTGTTTATGAATGTTTGGAAATTTGGCAGAAACACCCCCCAAATGTTATAAGTGTTATTGCAAATTAAGTCCTTTTGGTGTATGACTTTTGAGGGTTGGCAGAAATGGTCCATGTGGTATTTCTTTGGTGAGTTGGCAGTTTTAGTCCCTCACAAGTATTTCTTTTATTTTCTTCATTAAATAAGTTAGGGATTTGGCAATTTTTTGGCCCCCAAAACATATTTTTTCTTCATTTATATGCTTCGTGTTGAACTGATTGTCGATGTTGGCTTTTGTTGGACTTTTCAGACTTGGGCTTTGTCTGATGTGTCTTTACCACACTTTCCCATTCCGTGCCGGATTTTGTTTGTCGTTTTTGGCTTTGTTTTCGTCCTTTTTTCTTAGTTATTCGTTTCCCTGCACAACACATTAGCAAAAACAAGCATATTTTTTTGGCATTTTAAAGTTCGTTTTATTGGTTATTTAACTTGTTTTTTAAAGTATAAGTATGAGTAATTAAACACAAACCAACCTCCGAGACTAGCGAAATCTATTAAAATCAATTCCATATAAGATTTCTGAGGAAGGAGCCCCCAGTCCACCATACATGCGGTGCCCGCAATGACCTGTCCTCCAGTTCATCCTCCAATAATCATGGGACCTTCCGTCCCATCCTCTTCCCCTAGAGGTGGAAAAGAAATTACTGACTCCGGAGAGAAAGTTTGAGTAATTCTTTGTCTTGCTATCCTCTCTCCATGGTTGTATCATTAATATTGCTAGCGACTCGATTGTCATTTCCTTAGTTTCCTTCCCCCTTTTTTGTTGTCATTTGTCTATCTTTCCCATAATTTTTTGCTTCAATTCCTTTATTAAATGTGATAACTTTCCTGCCTTTAGCATTTCTTCTATTTGCCTTTTCAGGTGCATACACTCATCTAGTGGTAGTTCCACTTCCCATTAAACTCGCAGAAATGCCGCATTTCTTTTTTCTACTTGGGTTGTCATTGGCGGAGGAGGTTTAAACTTCCCTTTATCCAAAGCCAGAATTTCCTTTGGTGTTTTTGTAAGAAGGGTGAATCTGTCTTGCTTCCGCTCCGTTCTTTGTTGGTTCCGAAAGCTTCCCTTTTTGAAGTTTTACTTTTGTCCGGCCTCTTGCTGTTTCCATGACGGAAATGACTTCTTCGTCACCAAGATTATCGCCCGCCGCAACCTCTCCTCTGAAAAATGCCGTGGTTATACCTCATCATTCCAGTCTACAGACTTAGGGAAGTTGTCATGAAGTCCGTTAATCCAGCTCGGGAATGTAATTCCGTTCATAAAATTCAGAAGATTGTCAATCATTCCACCCCGTGCAACCCTGTTCATCTTCCATAAGAGTGGCATTCCAGCTTGTAACCTCCGCTGAATTCCTTCTGTTATTTCCCCGTCCCTTTGCTTGATGTTGTGGATTCCAACCGGGTCTTTGATGCATTTTTTCTGCTGGAGGTAGTTTTCTAGGAATGCTTTCCTTAAATCATCGTAACTATCAATGGACTCCTGCGAAAGATCGTCAAACCATACTCTGGCGTTGCCAGTGAGTATGGAATTGAACATATGGCACCAAGTTGGCATTACCCAGCACTCCATTTTGGCGACCGCTTGAAATTTTTTTAAATGATCTTGCTAGGTCTTCACTCCCGACGTATGTTTGATATGACTAGGCATTCGAGGTTTTTAGGAAGTCAAAGTAATGGATCCGAGGAGTGAAGGATATGTTTCTTCACAAACCCTAGGTTGGCCAGGTCGTGCCACAAACGCACGAATCTTTTGCTTCTTTGGTTTTTTGACTTCCAATGTCCTCCTTTGCCTGCTTCACTTTCTGACCGTAGCTTCCGTTCTTGCGAGGATGAGCTCTTTTACACGATATGTTTCTCAGAATTAATTTTGTTTCCTTGGAGTGAGAACTTTGGTAGCAGCTTTTCGTGTCTCTGCGGCTGCTAAGTATATGACATGTGTCCTTGAATCACACGAATGGTGCCGAACACATTCTATCTCTTTGTCCTCCTAGCCTGTGAAATACACCTTCTTTTGTCTTTAATCATCTGAGCACTGTTTCTTCTTTACGGATCCTAGTCACTTGGTGATTGGAACGACCGTAGCATAATTTCCAAGCTTCGGAAATGCTATAAACACGCCTAGGTCCCAGTCTTTCCTTAAGGCTCCTCTTACACTCGCATATCCTAACTCGAATGTCGTGAGCCCTCTTCAAAAAGTAAGGTGAGCTTTTAGCTACTTTGAGCTTTTCTTTTCTTGCACAAGAGAACCTTTTCTTGGTGCACCTTTTCAGACTATTATAGGTATAAAAATCAGAAGGTAAGTCTTATCATAGTATCCCGCATGGCATCGTCATAAATATGAAGGCCTAGGCCAAGCCTTGCGAAGCTTGTGCTTCCTTTCCTGTCGTGTTCCCTCACGCGGACGTGGGCTGGCTAAGGTGGAAGTTTCTTGTTAGTGCTTATGGAGAGTAATTAAGGAAACGCCCGGTTTTGTATTCCGGTCCCACAGATGGTGCCTAATACATGTAGTATCAAAAAAGTATTTGTGTACGGTGAGTATAAAATTAGCTTACTGGTCTGGGCCAATGAGCTATTAGTGGATTGGATCTTGTACTAGAGCAAGTGAGGGATATGGAATCCTGTACAAATAAGAAGAAACCGTTAGTCTTACCGTAGGGACGGACCCCACGATATGGTGTACAGCAGTGAAACCGGCGTAAGTGTAAGTATTCAAGTTGTCAATAATGCGTGTGTGATTAAGAGAGTCCAGAGACAATATTGTGTGACCTTGTGTTAGTCAGAGGGACTCTATTAAAGGGAAGCCGGGTTACTACTAGAGTTTCCTAGTATTTCGCTTATAGTTGTAGTGGCGATAATCGTGACTACGGACACGGATTCCCTTCCGCGTCCGCCTTGCTATGTCTGGGCCGTGCCAGTGTGATCCTGGGCTTAGTTTTGGCCTGCTTATTTGTTTAGTTGGGGTCCGCCTGTATAGCCCATTGTATATGGTAGGCCCAGCAGGCCCGGGGCCCGAGACTGGTATCCTGATTATACGTCATCATTAATTTTCGTTAAAAACGTTCTTGAATGTTCACCGAGATGACAACCTGGTTCGGATATTTTGTGTTACATAAATACATGTTTTAGATAGGTTAATCAACAAAGTATCCACAAATATGTAAAAAATATATATAATACGGATTCATAACTTAATTGTCTTATTAATTTTTATTTAGTATTTTAGTCCTTTAAGAGAACACTATTTTAGTTCCATTTTTAATTAAGTAAAAAAATATTACACTTTAATGACTTTAATAGTGTTAGGTCTGGGTCCCTCATATTTGATATGCAAAAAAAAAACTGATAAACATAGAAAGAGAGATGATATCATAGTAGTAGCTTTAATAATGATTTTTTTAAAATAAAAATATATCGTTAAGAAAAAATTGATAAGAGGTAAATAGATGGCTGTTATTTGGATAATGAAAAGTCTTTAAACGAATGTATTAATTATAGTAATTGTATTATAAAAAAATCAATTTTATAGAATCTATCACATATAGTTTACGACAAACATCTTACAATAACAGAAGACAATTTAGCATGATAAAAATTGAATCTAAAAACCTTTTTGCAAAAAAAAAAAACCATAGAAATGTCGAAGGAAGGTCGAAGCACAATAAAATGACATAACTTGTACCTTTTTGTTAATACACTTCGAATTAATGGCTTTATTTTTTTTTTTTTTTTTTTTTCCACTTGTGTAAAAACTTTTGCAAAAAAAACCAAAACCGACCACTCATAAATCTATGTTGACATATAAAACTTTAAAGTTCTACAGAAAATATTGAGGCTTTTATTAATAAAATACAGAACAAAGACACCCCCTATGAGTTGGATTATTACAAAAAGATAATCACCTAGATCTATAGATGTTAAAACCACCATTGTTTAATTAAAAAAAAAAAAATAAAAAATTTAAAAACAGTATAAAAAAAAAAAAAAAAAACATTAATAATTCGTAAACACCACCAATAATAATAATAAAAGTTTATAATAATTAGTAGTATTGTTTATTATTATATTAATATGTTATATTAGTATAAAATAAATGGAGGCTTTAATATTGGCAATTAAGGATTAAATGCGCCCAATACCTATACCAACCAACCCCATAACCCCCCACATTCACTAACAAACACCATTCAAACCCCCCCAAATAACCCCCGCCCCAACCCCCCCCACCCCCCCCAACCACCTCAAAAAAAAAACCAATATTAACAACCCTACAGCCACCCAACCCTACACCCCTCCCACTAACCTTTACAACCTCCCATGATTATAAACAATCACATCAACCACAACCAACATAACACCTCTGACCAAAGTAAAGTTATTGCGAAACTGCCTAGAGCAAAAGCTTAGGTTGAAATTGGAGGATGGAACTTATATTAAAAGCCCGAAATCTGAAGAATATATTTCATATATTATATATTAGCGAATTAAAGTAGAAAGTAAAAAAACTTAATATATTAACATTTAAAAGAAAAAAATCGCATAAAAATAACAACAAATTAATATCTGCAATTAAAAAAATTAGGAATATATTCAGTTTTATTGCCTACATAAAACTAAATTCTAGTTTTATATTTTGAATGAAATTGTCATAAAATTTGACTAAAGGGAATCCGTTTAACCCCCATGGAGGAAATGTTAAAATTTGAGAGAAACGATTTATAATATAATATAATGAAAATAATGACAGAGAATTAAAAAAATAAAAAAAAAAAATTTGTAAAACCTAATAGTGAACGATCAAGGATATCATATTTTTTCATTTGATTTCAATTCCAATCATCAAACATCATTTGTGGCAAAGAAAAATACACTCTTTGAGAAAAAAAGTCTCAAAATAAATTAGACTCTTATTCCATAATTTAATTAGAAAAAAAAATTCATTGAATAGTAAGTGAATGCCTATACAAACTTAAAAAAAAAGTGTTTATAATTTTATATTAATTAAATTTATTTATATATTTTATAATAGTATTATTACCAAGTGGATAAGGGATTTTATAAATATAAAAAATGAAGTATCTCAAATAAATTAATGTTATAACAACCCCAAATAAAAACAAACATAAACCTTCCCCATAAACTCCCCACTATCCTGCCATCAACACACTCTCATCCCCTTAGAAACCGTACTACACCATTAAATTTCATCTCCCATCAAATTAATTCTTAATTTATTACAATAAATCATTAACATTCAATCGACAACATCCCAACACAACAACCCTCCCCCAAACGCCCAAATTACAAAAATTAAAAAAAAACAAAAAAAAAAAAAAAAAAAAAAAAAAAAAAAAAAAAAAAAAAATGTAAAAAAAAAAAATAAAAAAAAAAATAAAAAAAAAAAAAACAAAATAAACTTAAAATAATAAAAAAAATAAAAAATATAAATTAATTATTTATTTTAATATTAAATATAAAAAATAAATATATATAATAGATAATATTATAATAAAAATAAATAATGAACCCACAAGAACTATAAAACGCAATCCAAGTGAAAAATCGTCAAGGTACTGTAACACACCCAACAACTCCCATCTTTCCTAAAAAACCAAACACAACAAACAAAGCACACCCACCCCCCACAAAATCTACAAACCCAATCCAAAACAAGAACTATCTCCCCCAAAAACGAAAACACGAAACCAACCACCCTGCAAACAACGACCAACAACAACCCCCCCCCCCCCCCCCCCCCCCCCCCCTCCCCCCCCTAAACAAACACCATAATACAAAAACCACCCCAAAAAAACAAAAAAACCCAAACAAACCCTCCAACGCTAAACCCAAAAACCAAGCCTATACATACAACCACCAACACCCCCCTTAAAAAACACCCCAACCCCAACCAACCCCCCCCCCCCACCCGCCCCCCCCCTCCCCCCCCCCCACAAAAACCAAACAACCCCCTCGAACCCCAACTTCACCGCCCCCCCCCCCCACCCCTACTCCCTCCCCCTCCTGCCCCTACAACTCCAACCCCAGCTAATAAAACCCCCACAGGTGTTGGGCAACCAAACCAACCCCAACACCAATTCCCCCACTAACCTAAAACCTCAACCCGCACCCACCCTCACCTCCTTCCCACCCAACCATCTCACCAACACCATTCATCTCACCCACCCCCACCCCCAACCACCCACCAACACCCCTCCCCACCCCCAACCCAACATCCTATCTTCACCGGTTTCACCCCAAATCATTCATTAATGTCTGGAACACATAAAATGTTTACAAAAGACACATACAAACAACAAGCCACATGACCATCGATGCAACTTTCCCAGCCACAATTGTCATCCCCAAACCCTCCGTCAATCTAAAGTTAAAAGAATGAGAGCTAAAAATTAAAATAGCAAGATCCACTAAAGACTAATACAACCCCTTAGAATGTGGGCAAAAACTACATCGGATGTTTGTGCTAAAAATTGGCTAAAAAACAGGTAGGGGTGGAAACCTATATCCAGCACGTTCTCCCAGCGTTATTAACCGAATAAAACCGATGCCCCCGAAGCCACTCCAGTTAGAAATATGCTAATTGAGCTATTATCCTATACCCCCCCCCTTACCCCCATTTCTTAACAAAAACCCCCACCCCCTCACAGCCCAAACTCAATAAAAACTCCACCTACCCCCACACTCCCCAAATTCCACCCACCCCGCACCAACCCAATCTCATCTACCAACATCAAAACTTACTACACAGATGCACAAGATATCCAGTATTAACAAAAAACTGGCACATCCAAACCACAACGCCACCCCCCAACACCCAACCCCACCCCCCAAACCATCAAAACACCTCTCACAACTAATCTTCGACCCCGCGGTGCTTCCACATGGCACGAGATAAGTAAAGAACCCCCCTACCCCTACCAAACCTACCAACCTCCGTACTTTCCATATACCCACAAGATTCTTACCATAACACAAAACTTAGCCATGAAAACTAGTCAAGAAAACATTACACTCACTTCTCAAGCCGAAATAATCGGCCTTCGTATATAAAATAAAAGCAACAAAAGAAATAAATAAAAACTCAACAAACAAATAAAAAAAAATATACAAATTAAAAACAATAAACCGTCCCCCCAAACACAAAACCCCACCCCCCAACCAAACACAGAACGCAAATAAAAAACACAAACAAAAAAAAAACCACCTCCGCCAATTCATCACATTCACAAGTACAAAACCCCCAATCCCCACCTCCCCGCTAAAATCTTGCTAAACCTCCCCCTCACCTACTTTCAATTATTGTAGCACCCCTTCACCCTACCAACTAACACACCCCGTCACAAACCTTTCATTTCCACCACCCCACACACCAAACCTTATTTTTTATCAACTTAACCACCCCAAATTAAAAACTAATTCCTCACAAAAAATACCAGTAACCAACCCCTATCACGAGACACCCCCCAAACTTCACATCAGGCCTTCCACAACAGAATCATTTACCAAGACTGCATGCGACAATCGAAGCCCACACCCCCTAATATCTAATACCTCACCGAAACCAATAGCTCTAGAGCTCGAGCAACCACCCGTTGATTTGTTACAAATACCCCACACATACACCCTATCTCTCGTCCAATCCCAACTTCCAACCCAAACCGCCCTCCCCAACTTCATGAAATAACTATACTCGCTCGTTAGACTAATTAAAAAATCACCGCTAGATTCGAGTATTTCTATATTAATAAACCGCTCCGATCACGTGACTCGAGCTTTTCAACGAGCGGTTCGGCTCTGTTTTCCTCCAGACCCCCTATTCAGGAAAGAAAATGATGGAAACTTTTGTTTTTTTTTTTTATGTTTTTTTTAATAAAAAGGCAAAGTAAACAAAAAGAAAATAACAGGAATATTTTTTAACATATAAAAAAAATTCCACTCAAATACTAATGGATTTAGACGGGAAACAAAACTACACCCTAATTATTGAGTATATAATGAGTAACGTAGAGTCGAATAACCCGCGTCATAAGCGCCAAAATTCCTAACGGTAAATAGTTGTAGTTTCCTATTATGCATGGTACCTTCCTATTTCCTTTTTTTGTTTATGATTTCAATTAATTGGCGTGGAGTTTTTCAAAGTTTCTTTAAGAAAAGTAATAGATTTTTTTTTCAAATTATTCTTTCCTAGAATAAATATAGATTTTTCATACATTCAAAGATTCAAGAAAGAGTGTTTTTCTTTTATAAAGTAGTATAGAGAATAACCCAGAATAATTACTAATATTAGTGACTTTTTGAATAAAACAAACATGTTTAAAATAATATAAACGTAATCATTTTGTATGTGAAAACAATTAAAGTAAAGAAAAACAACGAAACAATAACAAGAAAGATAGAGAGAATAGATACTATGTAATTATTCATTCAACAAATGTGAGGTTAATGTTATAATATAGATACAAGATGAAGTTATGTTCACAAGATACAATACTAATACGATAACTACCAATAATAAAAATATGGACTAACGTCAGACAATGTCCATTCCTTATTTATTTTCCATTAACAAGACTCATACACTTACTTACCTAAACACTAAATAAAAAACACATTAAAAACACGAATAACACTAAAACTCTAAAAAAGACACTCTTATCATATACTTTAATCAAAACACTCCACGTCACTTAATTGCACTAACTCATACACTACTCAAGATATTACAAACACTCCCGGCACAACAATCCCCTTGGATGTCCATTTGAAGAAAGATGTCCTCGATTAAAAACTAACGTTGACTGTAAACTAGAAATAAAAAAAACCGCAAAACATAAAACGGAGGGGGAACAAAAATCTAGGTGTAGGAAAAAGAGTACATAAAACCATTATATAAAAAACGCTCGGTGATGTTGTCTCATTAAAAACCTTGCCCACTTGCCACCCCCGAAAATCATGTGGGTGACAAAATCATGGTCAAAAATGGGAAAAAGAAGTGCATGCGGTGTGTTCACGCCTGTTCTATCCCCCCCTGAATGATCACAATCACTTTAAGCCTCATTTTCGTACACTTAAATGCAATAAATTGCACAATTAACAGTGTCTTGAAAGAATCACCACGTGAATAAAATAAACACTAACAACATTTTGTTCGCAATATCCATCACGTCCATACATCTCATATCAAGTATATCATATCACGGAAATTTAACAAGTCCATTCATTACCCAAACAACCATTTATTGGTACCCAACCACATGTAAAAATTTAAAATGGTTCATGAAATGACACATTTTTAGTATGGACAATATCTAAATCGATAATTGTGATGATCATCTTTTTATAAATCCAAGGAGTCCTATCCAACATCAGTAAAACTTCATAAACATGAGAGATGTTTTAACCATAAATAAAGATATAACTTTGTCCTTTAAGATTACATAGGGATTTCAAATCATCCTAAGATGTTAATTTCGTAAACTAAGGACAAACTATGTCCTGTTTCAAATTCAATTTTCTATGCATTCAATCATTTTAAAACAATCATAAAAATCAAATTTTATAATAAAACATAAAAAACATATCCAAATCCATATCTCTTTATAAAGTATCATAGGAAAAATTCTTTATTTTGTGCACAATACTTTATCTACACACCAATGTGATTATACACAGAATATGATAATCTCTCAAAAACATATTTAATTATCATACAATCAAGGTTGTGTTTCTCGAGAACTTTTCTAAACGCTTAAAACATTAAAATTCACTTAGCATTGATTTATTAAACATTTTATAATCCAATACTTAAAATCTCAACATCACATAGAGCTCTATTCATATTAACTCTAGACGCAAAATAACAATTACTTATTAAATTTACCAAGACTTATAAAATATTAATGCATTTTTGATCACCACATGAAACAATGTCCTCCCTTAATAACCCATTCCTCTTCACAATAGAACTTCACTCTTTCATATTTATTCGCCGTCTTTAACAAACAAACATCCTTTGGCACTCATTAAAACATTTCACCTTCATGCAGATATGTTTCCTTGATCCTCACCATGATTATAACGCCATTTATTTATTGAGTTATGATTATAGGCCTACATAATAGATTTATAAATAGGCCTAATCCATTCACAATTTGACAAGTGTCAAACACACATTTTCTCTCCTCTTATTGATCAATCAAATTTTTAATTCAACCAATCATATTTGTAGGTCTATTTTTAGACACACTGCTTAGATCTTCAAGTCATTTTTCTTATTTATTTACATAATGAAGTACCTTGTCCATTAGTTAAAAGTAATCTAACGACGTCGAATCATTTATTTCCGATTCCATATTCTACTAGACATCGCATTATATCATTTATTAAGATCTCATAGTTTTTCACGTACCCGAGGTTTTTCAATTACCTTCATGTCTAGTGTCTCTTTAGGAGACTGTTATGGGGTCTTTATTACCTCGATCCAACCATCTTAACTTTCTTGCTCCATTTTATATCTTCATTCAAGGTCTTTTATTTGGAATCGATAAGTCTATAACGTTGTAGACTTGTCATAGACTTACTACCAATTATTGGTCTTTATTGTTGGGACATACGTTGTAATTGGAGCTCCAGTAGCATATAGGATCTAGTCACTTTATTTAGGTCACTAAACATGTCTGGCAATTACTAAATCTAGAATGTATATTATCCCTTGAACTTCAAGTTCATATTCATTGGTGTGAGGATCACTATTTGTATTATCATAATTCATTCCAAATTTCATGTTGCTCATTCTCCCCCTGAATGAATTATCAACTTTAACATCCTATTTTGTGCATTGTGGCGGATTTAGTATCTATTGCACAATTACAATATCTCACATGGGAACTATATAGTTTGTGACCAAAAACCATTCTAATGGGGAGTAATCATTATAGATTGTTGGCAAGATGCGAATTCATATGTTATAACATGCCCCATAAACTAATAGTTTTGTTCTCATAATTATTGGCTTTGCAATCAACTGAAGACGTTTTATAAACGTTTCAACAAGAGCAAATCGTGTATGAACATGGGCTGCCATTAAGTTCAACACTTATTCCAATAATCGCCCAATACTTGGAAGTGTTCACCAATATTCTCGATAATATGATTTGGAAAAACATGCTCGCATTTTATAAGTCGAGTCACTAACCACGCTAACTTAAAGTTGCATATTTGATGATCATTTTGACGATGCATCGATTTTAAAACTCAAAATGATCCACATGGCGAATGTATAGGCCTACATACATCCCTTGTATATTATTTCCAAAACTTTATAGGAGAAAATCCTTACTATAATTTGGTGGTGATAGATAAAAACTTCCATCGAGAACAATCAAATTTATCTTTGAAGAAACGTATCGTTCTTCTATATATTTCGCATCATCATTGACTCGGGATGGTCCAACCGGTCATGCCACATAATACAATAATCTTGCAACATAAACTTATTGTTTATGACCACTTTTGTACTTCAACCGCACTTTACTTAATGCGAAATCTTGGCACATAGACAACTAGTTTATAACCACATGTGCTTCAATTACATTTGACTTTATGTTAAAGTCGAATAATATGGTAAAACTAATACATCATCACAAATATACTTTTGTATCTCAAATCAAATTTATATAAGCACTTTTATGGCTTTCACATTGTTCAATATAAAGCACTTTTATAGTTTCAACATAGTTTAGTATAATATGCACATTAGCCTATACCATTATCAAACAAGAAACACATCTTTTGTACTTGTGAAGTTACATATTTCCGAATCACTAACCATTCAATAAAGGGTCTCGTAAGCAAATAAAAACACATAATGATGCTCACATATATGACAAACTCAATGAAATAATTAAAGTCAAGATATCTTAGTTTTCGTTTATTTAATTCAGCCGATTTAATACTATTTCTTCTATCAGCAATAAGCATCAATTTACTTATAAAAAATATCTTCATCAGTAACCTTATCTTCACATAAACGAATTACTAACTAGCCATGTAGCTGAGTTTATTCATCAATTTAAAATCTTGCAACAATAGGTGATATCATTTATGTCTATTCATATAGGACACCAAAACATTATGGTAAAATTATCACAAATAAACAACTTTGTTTGCTAGATGCATTATTTACTTTGTTAATTATATGTTAGTGACTATTTTCACATGTGTAAGGCATTTAAGGAATTGATTATTGATATTGCAGCTACGTTCACCAATTTTGAGATCTATAAAATACATAGTTTTCACATAACAATTATATTTTACATGAAATCCTTTATATACACATCTACACTTTATTGTCGGTCCATATATATCAATCAAATTATAAAGTCGATCAATGACGACAATAATCATCGCATGTCACTTAACCACCGAAGAGGTCTCATTTTTTCGTTATAAGCTCATTTTTGCAAAAGTTATGTATGTTCGTTTCATATTATAGTACGTCAATTATCAGATAAATACAAGACAACTTTTAATATGTTGCATACCCGACGGTAGGACTATATAGTATGTGTACTTAACATCTATATATATAACGCTTGTGAAATCGTAACAAACTCGATAAAGTAACCATCATCAATGTTTAGTGATTTAAACACACATTTGTAAGTATGTTGTTCAACATCCATGTGGATAACCTTTACATAAAAAAATTATATCATATTGTTTATAAAAGTTTAAATCATGACACAACTCATATCATTGATATATAACCCTCATAAAACAACATTTATATAATGTCATTTTGAGACTTAAATGATGATAAATTGCATAGATGCATAATAGTTTCTTTGACTAACATTATTAAATTTGTAACTCTACATGGCATTTATTTATAAAATTAGTGATCTAGTAATAGACCAATAAAAGAACTTTAACATAAATGCATATATAGATGATGATTCTAACCATGACATATAACATACCCATGACGTATAGTCGATGGTTAATAAATAATTAATGCACAATATCAAAACATCAAAACTTATTGTTAGCCTTAATTATATTAAGTCAAACAATAATGTTATCGGTCTTATAAAGTCAAACTAGGTCTTGTATTGTAATAGGCTAGTCGGGTTCAACGGGCTTGGATTGTAATCTAATATTGTCCGTGTTTTGGGCTGAAAGCCCAAGTTTAGCCAAGCTCGACCCAAGTAGAAAAGCCCATATGCCACTTATGGCTCAAGGGTATAAAAGAAACCCTCTCCACACATGGAGAAGGTGTTGGTTGCATTTTTCTCACACTTGTAACTCACCTTTCTCTTTCTAATCTAAGTTTCCAAGTTTCGTTTCTTCCTCTCTTTTTCTTTCTTTCATATCCGGCTCACCATAGAGCTTATTCGAGTTTGCTTATCGTTGTGATAGGATTAATAAAAGGCCAACATGTGGTATCACTCGCCAAGGGGTGTGTAGTGTTCGATTCTTGTGGTTTTCTAAGCTTTTTCGTGGCTTATTTTGTTCATAAGCTCTCGTCTTACTTTCTTGAGGGCTTATTGGTTTGTTTTGCTTATATTCTCTTTGCTATAATAGTTCTAAAGCTTATTTTGTAGTCCTTCCATGTCTTAAATAAGCTTTTAGATCGTTTTTTTAAGCTTATTAATTTTGGTTTATTTTTCTTCTTTTCCTCCTCGACGTGGTGTTAAGGGTTCGATTTAGAAAAGTCACAAGGGTCACGTCTTTCTTTTTTAGTTTAATCTTCAAACGAGTTTCTTATTTTTCTTTATTTTGGTTGCTTATTTTGAAAATTTTGAGCTTATTTAGAGCTTATTTTAAAGCTTATTTCGGTTGCTTATTTTCAAAGCTTATTTGTGATTGGCTTAACTCTTTGTAACATGTATGTCATACAAGATTTTCTTAAAGATCTTTAAACAAATAGTAACTTAACTATACCATGAACACGAGGCATGCAGACCTGTGCGATGCACACGGCTTATGTCAAATTCTTTTCTCATGTGGTTGCTTGCATAATGATTTTGTTAGAATGTTGATGCGTTAGTCTGATTGTGTATACTTTAGGAATTGGCCGTGTAATGTTTAGATTGCGTTGTTGAAATGCAAACCCTGCGATGCACACGGGTTGTATCTAAGTGTTATTGCATAATGATTCAAGCTACTTCAAAATAAGCCTTAAGAAAGGAATAGTAATAAAATTAAGTATTTTTTAAACTTATTCTTTGTGAAATACATGTTGGACCAATGACAAAAATAATAATTTACATATTTACAATTATACATTCTTTATATATATGCTTCGCACACTCGTAGTTTTGCTCAAAGTAAAAACGAATAGACAACAATAAAATACAATACAATAATAAAAAAATATACATTTGATACTACGTAGTAAAAAACATGCGATAATATTAACCCGATAAAGTACATAGCAAATGTACGTACTTAGAAACATCAAATAGGCAGGCAACATTAGGATCAAACAGTAAGACATTGATAAAAAAACATCGCCCCGCAGCAACGCGCGAGCACCTATGCTTATTTAGGTTAGTATAAAATCTCTCAACCCTAATTGCTCTTCTTATTCAAACGTCTGCATCCACTATATTTCCTCTCAAACCAAAACGCATCAACAACATAGATCAATACATCACCATATCCCTCCACAAAGGAAATAGTGTCAAACTATCCGTTGGTTTGTTTAAACGAAGGACGGTTATATTTCGAAACTTGTTTGTCTTCTTCTAACTCGTTTCCACAGCGAGATATGGAAAAATTTCAAACGGCAAGCTCTTGTGGTATGGTGGCGAGTGGTGGCGAGGTGCCATGTCAAAAACGCCACCATACCGTTATCTTTCCAAAGGTCTCAGCTAGGTTTTGTTTTTGTGTTTTCTTTAAACGAAACAAAGATAGATTGTAACAGAATTGTTATAAATCTAATCATTATTTTCGAATATAAAAGAGAAGTTTTTCTTCTTGAAGATCTATTTTTTAAAAACATGTTAAAGATCTATGATGATATTCGTTATCGTGTATGATCTTGTAAGGTCATGATGTTGTTGCACAACACGAAAGAAAAGAAATTCTGAGATCATTAATTTTCATTAAAGTTCAAATCTGTTATGGGTTGATGATGTGGTTGTAGTTTTGTTGTGATATGAGGAGGATGGGAGTAGGATAGATGAGGAATTGTTGTTCGGCTGTTTTGATTATGGTTTTTCTTCTTGTTCTTGTAGCCGACTCGGTCTAACTCGGTAAATACTGAGTTGACTCCGTCCCTGTCTTGATTCACTTTATTAAATCGCATACGTGCAGTGAACAAAACAAAAGTGATAGGTTTGCACATCCTAATTGGTGGAGTTTATATAGTGACTCATAGTGAGGATATGAAGAGACTTTATAAATAGCAAAGCTTTTGATTTTCTTAATAACTGAAACTATAAAGTTTGTTAAGGAGATAATGGGATGCTAAAAAGACTAAAAGTTGCACAGAATTGAATTCACATGTAAAAATGCATTGATCACTAATCATTAATACTCCATGATATTGAGTTTCAGTATGCATTTGGGTTTTGTACTTATGGCTCTCTGGGTGAGACAAATCATTTAAAGATACAGCCCCAATAAATTTAGGGGCTCAATCTTTTAGTATACCATTGATCATGCCATTTATTCACATGGATTTGTACAATATACAAAGCTTGTGTTACACTACACAATATATACATCAATAGAACACACACATAAATTACTTATCTATAACAACAAAGAAAAAAAAGTTCTAAAGCCTAAAGCCTAATTTTGAAATTTCGGGTTCCCTTTCATGGGGATCCTTAATTTCGACCAAAAGAGAATACCGAACACTGTTCGAATGGACCAAAATTCCGGGTTCCCTTTCATGGGGATCCCTAATTTCGACCAAGAGAGAAGAGAGGACTTATCTATGACAACAAAGAAAACAATAGTTCTAAAGCCTAAAGCCTAAAGCTTAAAGCCTAAACCCTAATGCCTAAAGTCTAAACAATGTACCGAAATTTCGGGTTCCCTTTCATGGGGATCCTTAATTTCGATCAAAAGAGAATATCAAACACTGTTCGAATGGACCAAAATTTCGGGTTCTCTTTCACGGGGATCCCTAATTTTGACCAAGGGAGAAGAGAGGAGAAGTATGAGATGAAAAATGAGGTTTAGGGACCCCCTATTTATAGTGTTAGGATTAGGGTTAGCTTTGAGAAAAAACTAGATAATCTTGACACAAATGGTCCCTCCTTCATTAATACTTTGACACAAATGGTCCCTCTTTCATTAATACTGCTGCATTAAATGTAAAAACTCTACATATTTTTTGGTATAATCATGGAAGCATAGGGCATTCCTCAAGATGCTTATCAATGTATGCAGTAGGGTTTTGTACTTATGACTCTCTGGATGAGACGAATCATTTAAAAATATAACCCCATTAAATTTAGGGGCTCAACCTTTTAGTATAATAGATACAGAGTCATTATCTTTTTTTAAACATTAAGTAATGACGTCCATAAAAATGCGTAATTAAATAAATGAATCCACATTTACAATTAATTATAATAAATAACACAAGGTATGGAAAATTGATGCGTGATATGCAAGCAATTTGATTAATGTCCAAACTATGTGCATGCACATAATTTATAAATATTTTTTTTGAAAGGCACATAATTTATAAATATTGGACAAGCGAGTAACGATTAAGATTAAGTTACGGATTGACCATCTTCGTAAAAAGTCTAGAAACTATTTTAACTAAAATAAGTTGTCCAATAACCTTACAAGCATACCCAACTAAATATATATGGTTTAAAAGTAGATTGAAAATAAATACCTCTTTCAGTAAAAAGTGGCGGAGTAGTTCTTTTTCGCGTGGATTTATAAATTTGTTCTCATATTATTGCCTACATTTGTTTTCCATTAATTAGGTTTCAAAGCAGTTCCTACAAATATGATTTATACATGATTATAAGCATGTTTTATAAGTAAAATAAATATAGAATAAAATAAAAAGTAAAAAGGTATTCCTTCCGTCCGAGTTTAGTGTCCACAATCATAGAATCTTCATTTTATGATAGGTGCATTAATTGCACAATAAAATGTCATGTTTATCCTTGAATGCAATATATGCTGTGATAAACTTTCACATTTTGAAATATTTTAAATGAAGGTAAAGTTGTCATAATACTCAATTATGACCATTAATTTAAGAAACTAGAGGTCCGTTTGGTTTATAAGTATTATAATAGAATTTGGATTTAGTTTAAAATTTGGATTTGGTCTAGGTTTAGGAATGATAAATTATATTTGTTTTATAAATTTAATAATAAAATTGATTTAAAAAATATTATTTAAAAATAAAAAAGGTATATATGTGTGAGAGAGAAATAGTGAGATAATGTAATGTAAGGTTTCGTTTGTTTTTTCAGAGGTTTTACCTCTTCATCTGCAAACCATGTCTGCAGAAGAAGAGGTGCATCTAAGCAGATGGATGTGTGGTGTGGTGGAGTGATGTGATTGAGTGGTGAGAGTGGGGGGATAGGTATGGGGGAAGTGCGGGTGGTGGGTTGGGTGGGGGGTTTTTGAGTCGGAACTAAACTAATAATTACAAAAATTAATAATCAATATAAAACATAACTGATAATTAAATATAAAATATAAACGCAAAGGCTTCTAATTAAAGCGACATAATAAATTTCTTTATTCTTACAAAAACACACTTTACTGATAAAAATCATTCATAAATCCTTAAATATTGTAAACATTGTACTCTATTTAGCGTTAAATATCAATCCATTTCAATGGTTAACTTTTTTTAAAACTAATTTTTTGGGAGATTTAGTTATATAAGTTTAATCCTTAACTATTTACTGTTAGAAAAGACACGAATTGTCATTATTATTAAATTCCTAATTATAAAAAAACTCAAATATATATAAAATATATATAAATATATAAATATAATAGAAATATATATATATAGAAATTAAAAATAAAAGACAAATAATCGTGAAAGGAAAAAAGAAAACATTTTTTAAAAAAGATCTCGAAAAATTCAAAAAAAATTTCATTAAATCAGATCTGTGGTGGGTGCATAAAAACTTTTGTAAAGAAGATTATTCTCTAAAGTTTGAGTTTTTTATACGTTTTTTTTTTAATGCGCAAAAAAAAGAAATTTTGATAGCAAAAAAAATATTGATGCACAAATTTGTTTGACTTGTTAATAGTTTTTTGATGCGCAACTAAGAATTTTGAAACAAAAAGTCAAAATAAGCTGGGAACGAAAAACGAATTTTTGATGCATAAAAAACCGATTTAACGCACAAACGTTTTTTTTTCATAATTTTTTTTCGGCAAAACTATCCACTTTTTGAAAAACTTTATTTTCAAATTTTTCATGCACCAACATACAGGATCTTGTAAACAAAATTGACCCATTTAATTCAATCAATTCTTAAAAAGTATATAATTACATATATTTGAAATCATCATACTTTATTCATTACATGAAAATCTATAACTATATATTATACATTATTATTATTATTATTATTATTATATTATTTTTAAAATACTATTATATAATGATGTTATCTATTATTATACATTATTACTACATTCTATTTATTATAATACTATTATACAAATATACGTTGAGTCAGTATTGATTTCTGGTTTGGGGTTTGGGGTTTGCGGTTTGGTGTTTGGGGTTAGGGATTCAGGTTTAGGGTTTAGGGTTTAGGGTTCAGGGTTTAGAGTTTAGTGTTTCGGGGTTTAAGGTTTTGGGTTTAGGGTTTAACAATAGTTTTAAAAAAGAAACAACTTCAATTGAAGTTGATTGTTGGTAGTTCTTTGAATCAAACGTTGAATGAAATATATTCTTTTTTCGATATCTAAATAGAGAAGGGACCCTTATAATGTGGAAGGTAATGAAGGAGCTGTTTCTGAGTGAGTGTATTGAGTCAGTTGACGAAGAAACATTTCACGTTTGCCAACCAAATAAGAGACAAGGTCCACATCAAAGGGCAATGTTCAAACTATTTTATTAATGGGAAGGATTCTGGTACTGTTGTAATGAACCTAGAAAGAAGTTAATGGGATTCTGATAGTAGCGACCCATGCATTTGAAATTTAATGGAATTTTTGGGTTCGGGGTTTAGGTCAATCGTTTCGGGTTCACGGTTCACGGTTAATTGTTTAAGTTTTAGGTTCGGGTTTTCAGGGTTTTAAGGTATCGATTTCATGTTTTGCAATTGAGCCTTTGACCAATAAAAAAATAAATTGATACAAATAATTTTACTTAAATTATCTAAAAAGTAAGTAGAGTAGTTTATATTTACAAAAAATACTCTAATAAAGTCCAATAATACATTTAATTTACGTTAAATTTAATATTTAATATTAACTAGCTTATATTGACCTACTATTCCCGGAACAATATCAATTCTTTCATAAACCCCAAATTAAATTATTGAAATTACGTACTAGGCTATAAAATAGAGTTCTATATCATATCCTTGTATCCACCAAATAGAAACTACGTATGGCTTTTGTAACAATAAACAATGGGCTGCTATTCTCTTCCAAAAAAATCATATTAAGATATTGTATAATATCTCTTATACTCCTATCAAATGTTTTCGGTGTTGAAGAATACGAATTGGTTAACAAAGTTTGTAATGAACAAGATGACGTTGATTTTTGCTTAAATGTTCTAAAATCGGACGTTAGTAGCAAGTTTGCAACAAAGGTCAAAGTCCTTGCAAACATATCCGTTAATGTCACCAGAAGCAATTCAACAGGGATGCTAAGTCTATTCAAGGGAGTGGAATACGGACCTCCTGGTTTGTTAAAGTCATTTCAAGAATGCACTCCTTTGTATGATGACACTGTTTTTCTTTTGAATGTTTTTTTTAAGGAAAAGGATTGTTTCAAGACTGTTCTCGACATTCTTTTTGCCAAGGATGATGTTAAGCGTTGTCAAGGTATTGCTAATGGAAATGGGGCTCATGATTCCATCAT
This sequence comes from Tanacetum coccineum, assembly GCA_026074375.1. Taxonomy (NCBI): domain Eukaryota; kingdom Viridiplantae; phylum Streptophyta; class Magnoliopsida; order Asterales; family Asteraceae; genus Tanacetum; species Tanacetum coccineum. The sequence continues at coordinate 9,061 of BQNB010026753.1, read as the reverse complement.
TACACCTGCCAACGATGGCACACTCAAATTTCTTTCACTTAGTGAATATTTAGCTAAACTTATGTGCATGTATTGATTAATAATAATTAATTTAAATGAAATCTTTGTATTGTTTCACAAAGATATTAATACAATTAAAATTTAAGTTTTTGCAATAAATAAGGAATTAATTAAATTGCTTTACTAAAGAATCATTGCAACGACTAAAAAATTAATTAACATTAATGATTAAATTGATGTAATTAAATTTCATTAATAAGTTAAGATTTATGTCACAAAAACAAAGCTCTTGATGACTAAAGCTAATTAATTAATTTTATCTTTATTTATTATTCAATGTTATATTATTTTGGAACTAAAGAATAATATGAAATTTCAAACTATGCATTATACTGTATGTGCATATACATTAGGCATAAGAAGTTACATTAACATGTTATGTTGCAGTTTTGAAAAATTGTAAGAAAAAAAACATACATACCCTAAACATCTCATCAACAAAAAAAACAATTTTAAAAAGGTCAACCATTTAAATGGTTTTAAAATTACCATTAAAAAGAGTTCAATATTACAGTATTTATGATTTTTGTATGATAATATACAAGTAGGGTACCACGCTTTATGGCAGCGGGTACCTTGTGATTAAAGTATAGCCATCAACAAAATAAAATTGATTAGTTGATTCACCGTAGAACAACGAAAAGAAAATGCTCATTGGTCCAACCCGATTCACCAGTGTATAAGGGTTCACCCGTTTTTTACCAGTTTCGACCGGTCCTTTCCGATTCATTATTGGACGATTTTTATTGGCTAGCCGAGTCGATGGCAACTTCAGTTCTGGGTTGAGCCAATTGGTCAGGTTCGGTTTCAAAATCATGTGTACCATCACATGTGCTTTATTAGTTTGTTAAATATGTATAATAAAATCTTTTTTTACTTTTAAGGGTGTTTTAAAAATAACAATAATTAGTATATTTAATTAGTTTATATTTTGTGATTTAGTGTTCTGATGTTTAATTTATAATGTTTTTAATTTAAGAAATTGGCTTCTACAATGTGCTTCTTTTTTACATTACCTAATCTTTTTGGCAATAAATTACTTAATTGTGGAGAAAGATTGTGGTGAAATGTTGCATTAAAGATTGTAGAATGTGCATCAATACTTGTATTACTTAATTTTTTGCATTGAATCAAGAGAGAGATACTAATGTGCTTTATATGTAGTATAGACGAAATATGTTCTTTGATCATTAACTATGCTTTATAATGTCATATTCATTAAGTGATTTGACGTCGACACGTAAACTTACGACTAAATAACTTGTTTTGCGAATTTTTTACGTAGTATGCATTATATTTGTTATTATCAATGACTGTTCTACAAAAAGAAACATAAAATGTTGTGGTATTTATTTACCAATATGGGTAACTATCAAATTATTGTTATTCGTAAAACAAATATATACCTTGAATTGGTTAATTCCAATTAATATGATTCTAAAGAGAGAGATCAAAACTCCTCCATTATTATTGATCAATAAGTATGGTTGGCAAATGAGATAATTGTATTAATATCTTTGTGAAACAATACAAAGATTTTGTTTAAATTAATTATTATTAATCAATACAAGCACATAAGTTTAGCTAAAGATTCGCTAAGTAAAAGAAATTTGAGTGTGCCATCGTTGGCAGGTGTAATGATGGAATCATGAGCCCCATTTCCATCAGCAATACGCTGACAACGCTTAACTTCATCCTTGGCAAAAAGAATGTCCAAAACGGTCTTGAAACAATCCTTTTCCTTAAAACAAACCTTCAAAAGAAAAACCGCGTCATCATACCAAGCAGTGCATTCTAGAAATGACTTCAACAGACCAGGAGGTCCGTATTTTACTCCCTGGAATAGACTTAGCGTCGCTGTTGAATTGCTTCTGGCGACATTAACGGATATATTTGCAAGGACTTTAACCTTTGTTGCAAACTTGCTACTAACGTCGGATTTTAAGACATTTAAGCAAAAATTAACGTCGTCTTGTTCATTACAAACTTTATTAACCAATTCGTATTCTTTAACACTGAAAACATTAAATATGAATATAAGAGAAATAAACAAGAAGCATAATATGATTTTTTTGGACGAGAAAGAATTAGCAGCCATTGTTATTGTTACAAAAGCCAGTACGATGTTTCTATTTGGTGGATACAAGGATATGAACAAGAACTCATATTTATAGCCAACTAAGTACTATGAAAATTGATTCGGTGTTTATGAAAGATTGATATTGTTCTGGGAATAGTGGTCAATATAAGCCAGTTAATGTTATATATTAAATGTAATGTAAACTAATGTAATATTGACTTTATTAGAGTATTTTTGTAGAATATAACTGCTCTCTTGTTTTTTACATAATTAAAGAAAACTGTTTTGTATCAATTTATTGTTTTATTGGTCAAAGATCAATTACAACCCTAAACCCTAAACCCTAAACCCTGAACCCTGAACCCTAAACCCTGAACCCTGAACCTTGAACCCTGAACCCTGAACCCTGAACCCTGAACCCTGAACCCTGAACCCTGAACCCTGAAACGCTACCCATAACCCCAATCCTCAAACTGTGATACGCAAAACCCAAACTTCCAAAAAACCATAATTCTATATGATCAACGTTATTTGTATAATAGTATTATAACAAAAATAATATAGTAATAATGTATAATAATAGATAACATCATTATGTAATAGTATTATAAAAATAATAATATAATAATAATATCAACAATGTATAATATATAGTTTTTGATTTTCATGTAATACATAAAGCATGATGATTTGAAATATATGTAATTATATACTTTTAAGTAATAAATGAAATACAATGGTTCGGAAAATGATTTACTGTGAGTCTATAACAAGAAAAGAGAAATTTGAATATGATGTAATAAATAGGAAACTTTAATCGAGTTTATCATACTACCCTTACTTGAAATCATAATTTCAATTTAAAAGAATTTATTAAATAAATAGTTAAGGGTAAAATCATCATTCTGTAAAAAGAATGAAAGGAAATGCTTTAATAATTATTTTTTCCTTAAACTGTATGTTTTTCTTTGAAAAACAATTATTTTAAGACAAGTGGAGTACGGTATTCATGTTTTAGTAAAAAATGGCTCTACTTTAATATCCATTTTATCAATAATTTAAGGGAAAATTCCTAAAAGAGTCCAAACACCTAAGGCGTTAAAACTCTATAACCCAAAAAACATTTGAGCCAAAATAGCCAACGGCGACTTGTGCTTAATATTCCCTCTTTTTACTATGCAAGTACAAAATATTCTTAAGTCGCCCAGTTTCTCCGAGGGTGACTTGTACTTAAATAATAAAAGAATAGACACTTTTCAAATTCTTCTTAAGTTGCCCAGTCGCCCTATGCTATTTTGGCTCAAAAATATTTTTTGGGTTATAGAGTGCTAGCACATATGGCACATGGTCTCTTTTGAGAATTTTCCCATAATTTAATCAATCAATAAACATCAAAATATAATATTTATTATATTTGAGTTTTTATAATAAATAAGAAATTAAAAATAATGAAATTCGAGTCTTTTTAACAATAAAAAGTTAAGGATTAAACTTAATATAACTAAATCTCCTCAAAAGAATTTTAGTTTTAAAAAGTTAACCATTGAAATGGATTTATAATTACGCTAAAAAGAGTCCAATGTTACAATATTTATGATTTATGTGTGATTACATCTTATACTATATAAGATTGAGTTTGAAGTTTTTATTGTGTAGTATTAATGATGCAAAACTCACTTTGTGGAGGCTTCAAGATATGTGCAACAAGTTTTGAGGATTGTACACTCAAATGTGGAGTCTTCATGCATTTAATTGGCTGTATGAATCTTATATAATATAAGATTCAAATTTGGGCGGTTACAGAATACCAAAGACATCCTGGAATTAACTAACATTGAATGAGCTAAAGAATGCAAAACTAATACTGCAACAATGTGCAGTTAGAAAGCCTCAGATAGTTACACAACAATCAATTTGGTAC
>BQNB010026752.1:35235-58278 GCA_026074375.1 Tanacetum coccineum | reverse complement strand
TAGTTGGTCCAGGCCACGTAGCATTTTTGTTGTCGCGTTCTCTACCTTGCCTCTTTGCATGAGTACACAACCTAATCATTGATTCGACGCGTCGCAGTAAACTACAAACTCTTTGGATCCGTCAGGCAATGACAATATTGTTGCATTTCACAAATTTCCCTTCAACGTCTAAAAAGCTTCCTCTTGTTCCTTGGCCCACTCTAACTTCTTATTCTTTGGAGTCAGTGAAGTAAGGGGTTTAGCAATCTTAGAAAAATTTACTATGAAATGTCGGTAGTAACCTGCCAATCCCAAGAATGATCGTATCCCAGATGGTGTCTTAGGTACTTTTTAATTCTTCATTACTTCTATCTTACTAGAGTCTATGTGAATATCATTGTTGTTAACCACGTGTATGAGAAAACACACTTCTTGTAGCCAGAATTCATATTTAGAAAAACTAGGCAAACAATTTTTCTTTCTTTAGCAGCTCCAACACCAACTTCAAATGAACCTCGTGATCCTCCTTAGACTTCAAGTAGATCAAGATATCATCGATAAACAAAATGAAAAAAAAACTTGTCTAAATACGGCTTGCACACCCGGTTCTTCAAGTCCATGAAAACCGCTGGTGCATCGGTCAACCCAAAAGGCATAACCGTAAACTCAAAGTGTTCATATCGCGTCCTAAATGTCGTCTTGAGAATATCTTCTCCATTTAATCTTAACTGATGGTAACCAGGACGAATATCTATCTTAGAGAAATAACGTGAAACTTGTAACTGGTCGAACAAGTCGTCGATCTTGGGGAGATTCTTAGTGGTCAGCTCGTGCAACTCTCGATAGTATATGCACATTCAAAATGAACCGTCCTTCTTTTGAACAACACATGTGCTCCCCACGGAGAGTGAGTCGAATAAAACGTATATCAATGACTTCTAAGGGTTACGGAATACCGAATAGGGTAGCAAATGAATACCGACTCAAAGGCTAGAATACATATAAGGGATTTCACATATGCAAATAGATGTGGATCAAATGACATAAGAATCATTTAAAGAAAGGATAGAATATCTATACCGATAGGAAGCGCAAACAAAAGAGTCAACAAAGTGTATTAAGACAAATAGAACACATATCGAATAATGATACGTATCAATTGATAATTACGAAAGATAGAATTCTTATACCAATAATCGACTTAACTCGACAGAACCAACTAAATACTGTTTTTATAAAAATTCATTTTGAAACAATAAAGACAGTCGTTTTTTTAAATCATTTTAAAATATAAAAAAATCATCTTAAATATAATCTTTTCTTTTTTTTAATTCGTTTTAAACATGGTTTTCATAAAAAAATCAAGAGATAGTTATAAAAAAAATATATCGCATTTTACCAATATAAATCATTTTAAACATACTTTTTATAAAATAAAATTTATCAAAAACAAACTTATAATAATGTAAAGATTACCTTAAACATAGTTTTGACACTCAACCAATATCATATTGTTTTCATAAAAATCATTGTAAACGCAGTTTTCATCAAAGTTCATGAACAATAAGCAAACTAGGGCAACAAACACACTTAATAAGCAACTAGGAACACGAAAACAGTAATTAAAAAGCACAAATTAAGGCTGAACAACAAATAAGCTATTTATATAAGTACTAAGAAAAAGCTAAACGGGCTACTTTTTAGCTATATAAGCTAGGTAAAATGAAAGATAGCCAAAAAGGAAATTAAATATAACTAAGAAGCAAGAATAAAGCACATATAAGCAAGTAGACAGGGACTCAATAGCAAAAAAAATGGAAATAAGCTAAGAGCAAAAACTGGTAAACCCACAGCCTAGGGACACTTCTTTGGGCTTAAAAATAAGCAACAAAAAGGGGGTCCTAAGGTCTGAAACAAAGGGAGGTTATAAAAGAGCTTATTGGCTTTCCATGAAAGCCAATAGCTTGAGTGGACACTAACTAATAAGCTAAAGAAGTGGGCTTGAAGATAAGCCCCTAGCACCAGGGCAGATAAACTAAAAAAACGGGCTTAAATTGACAGCTCAAAATAAGCTGTCAAATAAGCTCAAAATGAAAAATAAAGTTAAGACAGATTGAGCATAGCTTGAGGTGAGCTTATGCTCAAATTTTAAGCTTCTAAAAACACTTTAAAGCTGCTGATTTTTGCAAAAAGAAATAGGTAATTTTGACTTTTGAAAAACTTGAAAAATGTGTTGACAGACTTAAGCAAAACACAAGGACTCCTAAGGCTTTGGCTAGTTGGTTTTTTTTTCACACACAACTGACACCAAAATAGCACTACAACTTAGGTTTACTAAAGCTTATCCAAATAAGCTCTTTGAGTCTTCTTTTAAAACCAACAGTTTTAAGGAACAATTTAGAAAACTTGAAAAACACTTTTTGGACTTAAAATTTTTGGAAAACATACTCAAAATAGCTTAATGACTTAAGCCAAAGTTGGCCAAGTGACACCAACCCATAACCTTGCCATTTTGACCCATTTTGGGCTTAACCCAAACACCCTTTTATAATTTTAAAAACGGATTTTAAACTTTCTATAAAAGATAGTTTAGGAACAATATTTAGTAAGAAAGTATTAAACAAGTATGGTTAAGCACTAAAAGGTAAAAAGCAAAAGCAAATAAGTACAATAAGTCATAAATAAGCTGAAAATAAGCTTGCTACAGTAACTTTTAAGCAAAAATTTAAAAAGAAGTCTCCTTGCTCAAAACAGGAGTGTATGAACCTAAATAAGCTCTAATCCTACCCCTTAGCTTATAAATAAGCTATACTAAATAACCCAATGAGCCATCCAAGTTTGATCATTCATCCTTAGCTTAATCACACAGTAACTTTTTTTTCCTTTTGAATTTTTCTTAAATTTTTGTATAAAGGTTTAAAAACAGGTTAAAGATGGCTTATATTAAGAGCTTATATGATTTTCAAAGAAGTACAAGTAACTTAGAACACAATGTGAAAGGCAAACTGAATTTTCATTAAAAAAGAGAGTACAAGTACATCAAAGTAAATTAAGTTAAAAACTAAACTGAGCTAAAAACTACACTCTAAAAAAACACACTCTGGCCTCCTGGGCTTACAAAAGACTTTATAGCAAAATAAGCTAGGGTTTGGACTTTTGTCTTCTTTCTTCTCTCTTCACTTGTGTGCTTCTTTGTAGAGACATAAACAGCTCTTTGTGCTTGTTGTGAGTGTGTAAACACAAGAATCAATCCTGGCCCTTGGTTTTGAGTGCTGCCCACTCAAAGTGATCTCAACCTTTGATCGAATTGAGGGTTTTTGGATTGCCACCGTGGACAAGGACCATGTGGGGGGTAGGGTTTGTTATTGTGATGGGTTTGGAATGTTGTGGGGAGGTCAACGAAGCTGAAAGTGACAGGATGTGGGGTTTTACGTTGTTTGGCGGGAAACGTTGTGTGGAAGAAGCTACAATAATTCAAAACGGTGGGTGAGGGTTTGGGGGGGTTTACACAAAATGGACCTCTCAACGTATTATATTATTGCAAATTACGGTCCTTTTGGTTATTAGAACTTTGGAATATGACAACAACAACCCCCTCAAGTGTTTATTTAGGGTAGCCAAAAGAGGTCTTTTTTTGTTATAGTTCTTGCACCTTGGAAGAAAAGAAGAAACACCCGTTGTGGTTTATACTTTAGTGATGTTGGCAATTTAGTTCCACTCACAAGTATCTTCTTTATATTTCATTTTAATAAGTTAGGGACTTGGCAATTTGGCCCCTCTAAACTTATTTTTCTTCAAAATTATGGCTTCGGTTTGACTGGGATTTGTAGGGATGTTGACTTTACTTTGGTCTGACTTTTTCAGGTCTTGGGCTTTGTCTTTACCATGCTATTCATTCGTTTGGTTTTGTTGTTTTGGCTTTATTTTCTCCTTTTCTTAGATATCCGAGTCTTGCACAACAATTAACAAAAACAAACATATTTTTGGCATTTAAGTCCGTTTTTGGTTATTTTAACTTGTTTTTAAAGGTTAAAAGCTCTTTGTGTGTATTAAACACCATACCAAAATCCCCATACTAAGTAATTGTCGTGTCCTCACGCAATGTATGAAGTAAGCCATTAGAAAACCTAAGAAATCTTCAATCACTCGTCTAATAACTCGGAAAAGTAGTAAGTGCTTATCAAGGGAGTTAAATGGACCTCATAAGTTTTGAAAATCCTCGTCTTTACCATTTTTATATATATACACTTATTCCTACACATCTTTTTGTATTTTTCATTTTTCATATTAATCAACTAACTAGAACGTTTTGACTTTCGTTATTTAATAACTTTAAGGGATCATAGAACAAGATGCATTTCGATCCGAGAATGCCCATAAAGAGGATAAAATTCATACGTTCCCGCACACTTTTCACTTATTCTATACCAAGCTTAAAAACGAAATCACCGTTATTATTGAGTTAAAGATGCTAACAACTATTCATTTTGCAATTTGTAACTTTTCAATTCGACAATTTATATCTTAGGTGTATGTGCTATTTTGAATTTCAACCATGGATCAACATTTGCGACATTCTATGTTTCACGTTCCACCCGAGAATAATGAGTTTGAAGGCGAGATCATCCCATGTAGCGACTTTCGTCTCGGCACATCCTAACCTTGCGGTTAAGTGACCAGGCTTTTGACACCCCACAGAGACTAGTATCGGGACTCACGGACCTTAGGTTTCAAAAACTCTCAGGTTTTCCGTATGCACATAGCTTATAAAATAGAATAGCCAAAGTTCAAAAGCATATTTGAATTTAACAAAAAGAGATCTTTTATTCACACTTAATATTAACCATTTATGCAATTTGTAACCCTCGACCTTTTAGAAGGCTGCAACATCGGTTGTGAGCCGGCAAGATGCAGCAAACTTTTATCAGTCTCGGATTATTATTCTTACTATGGGCTTTCTTTAGAAGGTTGTAACATCGGTTGTGAGCCGGCAAGATACAGCAAACTTTTATCAACCCACAGTTTATATTTATTATATTTTTGCATTTTTCATTTTTTTTTACACATTGGGAAAACGTCTTTTTGAAAAATTCAAGTATAAATTTGAACTAAGTCTAAAGTTTTCTTTTTTTTTGCTATTTTACTAATAATAAAAAATTATTGATTTAAGTTTATTTCCTAAAGGTAGCAGTATTTTAATCAGGTTAAAATCTTTTTGGGAGAAAGAGCGACAAAATAACTCCATGAGAGCTCTTAAGATTTCCAATAGTAATCCTTGTTTAGCATCCAACTCATAATTAAACACTATCATTTTTCATTCTTCGCGAAGATTCGCGAACGCTTAGTTAAAGTTAAGGAACAAGCTAGAGCTCAAACACGCTCGATCGAAGTCAAAATTTACTTTATTCTACCAAGCAGGAAAGTCAATATTGTAACAAACCACTTATTTTTTATTTTTGAAATTTTTTAAAATTTTCATTTTTTTAATTTTGGGGGTTAAAAACGGGGATTACGTAAGAAACAACGGTGCAGGCACAATCAATCGAATATCCCACCATACTAGAAATGAAACTTTGTCCTCAATGTTTATGCAGGGTTTTACGTAAAATCCTAAGCCGTTTATGAATTATGCTTAATGATAAACGTTAGTCGATAAGATTAGGATATTGGATATTCCAAATGAAGCTGAGGATTTGTGAGTTTGTGTTCGAAGGACAAATACAGCGGAGCACGAGAGGCTTCAAAATCCGGGGCAATCCTGGACAATACTGCACAAAACACAAAATTGGAAAAGGTAGAGGCCAAGCATCCTCACAACAAACCTAAACTCTTATTCATTTACTAAGCTTGCATACTTACTACTATCTGATAAATTGGATAAGCATGTGGTTGCATCCCACCGAAGCGGCTTGTTTAGGGTCACTAAGCTTGACCCAATTCCCTGAATTTAGTTGTCCTTAGGGAAGGTTTGGAGGTCCGGGATATCCATAGCAGGGACATCCCCTCCAAAATAGTGCTTCAGACGATGACCATTTACTTTGATGTTTGGCCTGAGTTCTGGGATAACTCAACGGTTGCCATACGGGAAACTTGAACAATGGTATATGGTCCTCTTGACAACGGGACTTCAAACTTGCTGGAGAAAATTTTCATCTTGAGTTATTAAAGAGGAGGACTTGATCACCGACGTTGAAAACGCGTTTTGATCTTGTTGTTGTCCTGAATCCTCTTAGTTTTCTCTTTGCAATCAAAAGATTTTATAGGCTTGATCACGCATTTCACTTAATTCATTGAGTTTAAAATTTGCGTTGATCACCCCGAGGTTTTGTGATCAAAGTTTGAATGTTTAAGGGACCAGTAGCTTAGTGCTCCAACTTCGATGTCGGAAGATGACATGCCTTTCCATATACAAGCTTGTACGGAGTGCACCCGATGGGTGTTTTGTACGCTTGTACGAAAGGCCCAGAGAGGCGTCATCCTGTTTGTTCGACAAGAGGCACGATTTCGCCCACCGTCTTTCATGAATTCTTTTTTAACCACGATTCGATTACTTCAACCTGCACACTTGTGTCTGGGGTGATACGCGGTGGATGAGACGCATGTGTATCGTCTATATTTAAAGCATGAACTTAGTAAACTGGTCCATTGCAAAATGTGTTCCACGATCACTGATGATGGGCACGGGGAGGCCGAATTCTGGCAAAGAGAGATATAAAGAAATTTGGCCAAACTACGTCGGGCGTCGTTGGTGGGGAGCGCTTTCGCTTCAACCCATTTTGATAGTGTAATCGACAGCACAAGTATGTATTTGTTTACCTCTAGAATGATGGAATGGTCCCATAATCGATGCTCCTCCAAACGTCAAAGATTTCACAAAACTTGGATGGAAATTTTGAGGCATTTATCCTGTTGTGAAATTTTTCCTTGTCGTTGGCAGAGTCGTATTTTGTTACCAACTCTGTGTGGCTATCTTTGTATATTGTAGGCCAAAAGATTCGGACATCAATGACCTTTTTGGCGGTGGAGATTTGCACCGTGATGTTCCCCGGCTTGGGTCCATAGTGGCAAAGCTTCAAGAATGTCGAGAGCTTTTTTGTCGTGCACACACGCCACATGATATTTGATAGCACAGATTTTGAACAAGAAAGGGGTAATCCCAGAAGTAGTGTTTGACATCTTGAAAAACTTGTCTTTCTCGTTGGGGATGTCATTCCTTGACAATGATAAATCCACGCATGGTAGTTAGTGGAAAATTCTGCACAATCCTATGGGTACTATCAAACGCAAGAGCAAACAGACTCCTAAAAGAGTTTCGAGAGAAATGTTTTCGTGATTTCCTTGTTCTGGAGTTTATATTGATGAGGTTCTCAAGGTTCTAGTGGGCATGACGGCGGCCAGATTTTTCTGCTCCTTTTTTGTCCCGGATGACAACATCTGAATTTTTGGAAGCAAAGGATCCACCGCATCAGTATAGGTTCGTATCCTTTTGCGAAGAGTACTTTATACAGTTCGTGGTCGTATAAACTTGCTCTTGGACAAAAACAAGATATGACCGAAATTTCTCAAAAGCCTACACTACGGCAAGTAATTCTTTTTGGTGCTGCGTGTGTTGTGCCTTGAGCTTCAGTCATGGTTTGCTGCATAGTGAATTGGTTGGAAATGCTTGTTTTTTAGTTGCCTAGGACTTGCCCCAGTGCCAAAATCACTTGCATCACAACATTAGTTCGGATAAAAAGGGGCAAGTCCCGTCGGGAGCAATCAAAATCGGTGCCTCAGTCAATTTTCTTTTAAGGGTATTTAAAGGATTCGATACACTCTTTTTGAGAAGAAAAAATGGATTTCTTTTTCAGCAGGTGAGTTCAATTGGGCGGGCTATTTTTTATTTTTTCTGTGATGTCTTGTATGAAACGTCGGGTAAAAACGGCAGCAAAGAAAACTTTGGACACTTTCACAGTATGCGGGTGAGGAGCTTGGCGATAACATCAACTTTAGCTCGGTCGACCTCAATTCCCGACTTGGAGATTTTGTGTCCAAGAACAATGCCTTCTTTCACCATGAAATGGCTTTTCTCCCAGTTTAGGACCAAATTGGTGTCTTCACACCGTTTTAACATTTTGTCCAAATGGGATAGGCATGTAGAGAAAGAAAATCCCGAAGACTGAAATGTCATCCATTAAAACACTTCCTCGTCTTTTAGATCATGTCGTGGAAGATTGCAATTCTATACATCGTTTGGACCGTGCCGGCGTGCATTTGGCAGTTAGCCCAAAAGGCATGCGGCGTTATGGCAAAAAAATAAAAATTTGTTCCGTATGGGCAAGTAAAGGTTGTCTTTTCTTGGTCCTTCGGGTCTATAGGGAATCTAGAAATAACCCGAAAAGCCATCGAGGAAACAACGATAATTGGTTTCCCGCGAGTTTTTCGAGATTTGTCCATGAAGGGCAATGGAAAAAATGGTCCTTTCGGGTAGCCTCATTCAATTTCTATAGTGGATGCTATACTCTCCACCCTATGACCTATCGAGTCGGTTATAGGAAACATTTTCATCATTTTTGAGACGGTCATGCCCCTTTTTCGGTACACAGGTGACAGGGCTTACCCAATGGACTGTCAGAGACGGAATAAATTATTTCCGGTGTCAAAGAAGTTTTTCAACTCTTTTTGTTGCGTCATGCAATTTTTAGGATTTACCCGCCTTTGGATGCATGAAACCGTTGGATTCGTAGTCCTTACTTCCATGAGAATTTTGTGGGTACAAAAACTTGGGTCATAACCTTGATATCAGAAAGTGTTCCAGCGATGGCTCGCTTGTGGGAATTTAGACCTCGATTAGAGCTGCCTTTTCCTTCATTCTTTAATCTTTTGCAATTTATGACGGGCAACTTGTGTTTCCACTCCAGAAAGCATATTCTAAAATGAGGTGGCAAGTCCTTGAGTTCAACCTCAGGGGGCTCATTAACTGAAGATTTTTCATTGTTTGCTTCACAAATTTTAAGATCTTTTCGAGTTTCTGGAAAATAATTTCCTTGATTGGGAGGTGGTGGTGAGGGATCACTATTAAGAATTGCTTCGAGGAGAAGAATGTCCCCATCAGGGTCATAATATGTTGGATCAACTTCCGGTGAAGTTGGATCATCCTCTATAGCAAGAAAAGAGTCGGCTTCTTCGAAAAGGAGAAAATCACTGTCCCCGAATGGAGTTAAAGTTGGAGAAACAGTAGAGACGATTGGATCATAGTAAGGAGTGGGATTGCCACTCGAGATCACATTTGAGAAACCAAGAACTTCTTGAGAGTATTCTTCACAAGCCATATCAATGACGTCAATTCGGTTTGCCGTCATATGATTGTAATTAGCCGTGTATCTCGAAGTTTGGTCCAGATTGAATGTAATGGCCTCTCTGCCAACACGAAGGGTTATTTCACCTTCGTATACATCGATTAATGCACGACTTGTCTTTAAGAAACTCCTCCCGAGAATTAGAGGTACTCGGGGGTCTGGCTCAAAATCGACGACTACGAAATCTGCAGGAAATTGGAACTTTCCCACCGTCACATAGACGTCTTCAGCGATACCGATTGGTTCAGAGATTGAACGGTCCGCTAATTCAAGCGTCATGCAAGTTGGGGTTAGTTCGGGAAGAGAGAGATTTTTCCAGACGGAATATGGCATAAGATTAATGCTTGCACCAAGATCGGCCAAGGCGTTGCATGTATTAATCCCAGAAAATTCACATGGAATGAGAAATCGGCCAGGGTCTCCAAGTTTCTTTGGTAACTTGTTTAGGATGACCGCTGAGCAATTCTCATTCAACGGAGTTCTAGCCATTTCACTCAACTTTTCCTTGTTTCCGATTAAGGTTTTTAGAGTCGAGGCGAATTTTGGCATAAGCATCAAGGCATCCGTAAAGCTAATTTCAAAACTCAAATCTCGAAAGATTTCATAGAATTTCTCAATTTGGTCGTTAGCTTTCTCACGACGTCTTTCATCATTTCTTCTTGAAGGAAATGGAATCGATGCTTTTTGGTTAGGCCTTGAAGCACTAACTGGAGCATTTACGGGCTCAGAGATTGATTCATGATGGAAAATAGGGACAACCGGAGGTGGGACGTCTTTGGTGCTTCCGTTATTAGTAGGAGGCATCGTATCCTTTGTGACCTCGGGTTCACGTTCTACTACTTTAGGAGAAGAAGTAGTATGAATCATGGGTCCCTTGTAAGCTACACCACTCCGAGTGGTAATACCTTTTAAATCCTCTTTTGGGTTAGTAACAGTGTTACTAGGGAGAGTTCCCGAAGTAGAGGCGGTATTGGAAGTGACAAATTTGGAAAGCATGTCCGTGAGATTGGTCAATTGATTTTGCATGTTTTGACCTTGAGTTTGCATGTTCCTCATCACAGCATCATTAGCCTTTACGTAGGCTTGGAAATCTTCCTTCGATACACCTTGAATCTGAGGAGCTGGAGCTTGATAGGCGGGAGCTTGATAAGCAGGAGGTTGAACAACCTGAGGTCGATAGATTTGACCTTGATGAACCGGGGGTTGGTAAGCTGGAGCTTGATTGAAATTCCCTCGGTTTTGGTTGTAACGATTCTGATTGTTTCCTTGATTTTGCACATTATGATTGTTTTGAACGGGAGGAAAACCGGGAGGTCGAATTTGATTTGAAATCGGGGCTCGATAACCGGTGTTTCCTTGGTTGTAGTTAGCTGCGGCTGCTTGGTTTCTTATTGTTTAGTTAGCTTGCGGTGCTGTGAGAGACATTTTCTTGGATTTTATCTCGTTATATTTAAAACATTGCCAGAAGTGGCTGTGGACAAGTTTAGGTAGGAATGTGCACAACCGCAAGTTAACAAAATTTTCCTCAACCGCTTTGACAGGAGTCAGGAGAGGGGGGAGGGAGATTCGTTCTTTCTTGTCAAGGTGTTTAAGCTTTCACACAATTTCTTTCTACCAGCAACTTCGGAAGAGATTCTGGGACGTGGAAAGTGATCGAACTCACTTTTGCAAAACAACTGGTTTTTTGTTAAGTGTATTACGAATCTTTGGATTTGCTTTCAATTGATTCTGAGGCAATACGAGACATATTGTCCTAAAAGTTGCCACCCCGCGGCGGATTTTAACGAGTCTTGGTCGTTTGAGTTTATGGCATTATAGTATGTATCGAGTTGTTGGCAATCAGAAAAATCCTATGGTGTGGACTATGCACGAAGAAGATCGTTAAATCGATCCCATGCTTCATAAAACGTCTCATCAAAATCTTTGTTGATTTCCGTGATTTCTTTTCGAAGATTTATGGTTTTGGAAAGGACGGGAAAAAATTTGGTGATGATTTTTGAGTCAAGATCATCCCATGTTTGAATCGACCGAAGTGAGGGGTTCTTTCTCTAGCACAACATATGGGCTGCACCCTCGAGGGAAAAAGAAGGGGGGAAAATGGGGGGGGGGGGGAAAAGGCATAAGCTTTACCGACGTACTCGGGACGTTCAGGAACTTTCATCGTAGAATGATCTTGTTGACAATTTCGGATGTGGGCATGGGATCTTTTCTTTGGGTTCTTGTCCGAAGGATTTTGCTTGTTTTGAACGAGGATGATTAAACAATCTTCATCGCTCAAAATTAGCATTTGATTTCAGGTACTAAATTGCATCTTCGTACCCCTCGGTGGGTGCTTCGAGCAATTGAGCCATGGTACGTTGATCATCCATTGGAGGTGGGGGAGGAGGTGGTGGATTTTCAAAAGGGTCTTCAAGATTGAAAGGTTCAACAACAGCTGGTGGAGCCTGTTGTTGTTGATTATGAAGATTACGAGTTTGGGAACGAGTGTGCATACACTAAAAAGAAAGATTTACACTAATTTTTTTTTTTTTGGTTTATCAAAGGTAAATTCACAATTTATTTTATTATAAGGTACAACGAAAGGAAGACAACTTAAACCTAATAATCGACAAGCTTCTCGGTAACTCTTCGAAAAGAAAAACGCACAAAGGAGCGGAGGAATAGGAAAGCGCGAAGCTATTAAAAACCTTTTTCCTTTAGGGTCGTAGTTCCTAGGAACAACCCGCCTTATACCCCTCTTATAGTTTGTTTATCTTTTAAAAGGTGAACCGTACCTCGCTAGTGACACAAAAGGCAAGTTTTTAAATCTTTTGTTCGAATTGGGAACCACAAAGTTCACCGGAAGTTATTATGATAATACCTCAGTTGAGAATATTATATTTTGGCATTTTACCAATTTGTGAATTTTATTTGTAATTAAAGACAATGTTTTTATATTTTTGGTTTTCTTCTTTTTTTTAGTTTTTTTACTTTAAATGATAATTATACTAAAAAGAAAATGAAAATATTTTTGTACTTTTTTTGTTTTTTTTTTTTTTTTTTAGATAATATTCACAGCTTCAAACACAAATGATCAACAGCAACGATAGTCGGTATCACAGCCTCCCCGGCAGCGGCGCCAAAAATTGATTAAGAATTTCTCAAACTATATATATAATATAATAAAATAAAATATATATAATCTAAAAAACACAACAAATCAATGAAACCAGGAAGTAGTATAGAATGTTCCCGGGTCGTTTATCCCCAACGAGGCTGTGCTGGAAAATCGATACAGTCGGAAGATTGGAGTTTGAATGAGAGAAATGATTTGAGAGTGTGGAAAGCCAAATTAAACAATAACAAACAAAAACGATTAAGAAAAACCTAAAAATTATGAAATTAAGCTGAAAAACGAGAGCACGAATCCCGAACAAAGGGTCAAAAACCTAAAATCTTCAAAATTAACCCTACAAAGAAATTTTCACTTCTAAACTACTCTAGGGGACTAATAACGAAGAATGAAAAGGGAATAGGACGGAAAACGGAGGTCGTTTTGACCAAAAACGAGGTCAAGAAAAACCGTACACGAGCCCCGTTCTTTAAAAATCAAAAGTTTGAAAAAATTAACCTACGAAAGTTTTACTATTTTTCCTACAAAATATAGACCCCTCTCTCTAAAGAAAAATTTCTAAAAAAGAAAAATATTTTTTTTGATTACATTTTTGTATTTTTTATGAATTTTTTAAAACTTTTAGCTAAATCTAAATTTAAAAAATTCTAAAATCTACGTTTAAAAAAATTCTTGAAAAATTTTAATAAAATTACTTTACACTATTCCTAACCTTACGAAAAATAATGAAAACCAAAAATTGGCTTATATATAAGCCGAAAATAAGTGTAAAAAGTTATAGCTAAAGAATGAAATTGAGGTTAAATACTAAAGCCCTTGGGACACTAACGTAAAAGTCCCAAGGGCGCAGCGGTAACACTTGTTACCAAAAAGAGAGGTGTACGAGGGTAGAGGCCCGGGTTCGAGACGGTCTTGGCTCACCCGGGTCACACCTTTGTCTCCATTTTTTTAATGAAAATGGTAAAACCTTTGTGAAACCAAACTTGTTAAGCTTATTGAGTCTTAACAATTCTTAAACCTATAACCTTTTGTGGAAGCTTATAATATAAGCTTTAAAAAAGGAGATTTTTAAGTCGACTGTTTGTTAAATAAGTTTTTAAGGCAAAAAGGCTAAGTCTTGGTCTTTTTGGGAAATAAGCTAAAATTTGGAGTTAAAAAGATTAAAAAGATTTATTAAACCTATTTTAAACTAAGCACTAAAGACTAAAATGTGTAACTAAATAAGCTGAAAAGGGCTTAATTGACAGAAAGCCAAATGAGTTAAGCAAATAGTGGGGGCCTAACTATTGGCTTGTTAACACTAAAATAAGCTAAGGGGAAAATAAGAATGTAAGCATGAACAACTAACTACCCAAAAAAACAAGCTACTAGGAACAATAATAAGCAAATAGATAAGCTTAATATGCCCAAAGAATTTGGCCTCCTTCATTCCTCCGCTTTTAAACCCACAAGTACTAACTAAAGAGTTAGTAATGTTGGGTATGGATTATGGCTCTTTATAAAAACCATTTAATAAGCCTATGGGACAAGGGCAATAAGCTATTAAGGCCTTATTAACATACGTAATAAGCAACTAAAGACTGAATTATCAACTAATAAAGCTCCTAATAAGCTTAGATGATGAAAAATAAGCATATCCCTACACTATGCTTAAGTGAATCAGGTCAAAGTCTACTTTAAGCTTAAAAAATAAGCTACCATTGCATGCTTACTAAGGTCTAAATTGGAAGAAGCTTATCAAAGAGAGTATTGGGACCTCTTAAATAAGCATAATGTTTGGGCTTAGGTTTTACTAACAAAATCTAGATAGGTGGGCTTAAAGTTGGGCCACATTAGCACACGGGGGGGGAAGTGGTTTGCCAAAAAAAGTCAAAGGCTTATATTGTTAGCTTAAAAATAAAGCTGTATAATAAACTTAAAATAAAAAACTAAGTTTATAAATAACAGATGAAGAATGGATTTAAGTGAGCTTTGCTCAAACTTTGAGCTTCGATAGAACAAAGATAAAAGTATAGCTGATTTTTTGGGTTCTTGAATAAGGACTTTTCATTTATATAATTGGCACTTAAATCATTGGCACAAGTTTTGACTTAATAAGTCATAGGAATTCAAAGGACTTTTGAGAGCTTGTTTAGAAACACAATGACACACTTTTTATAACCACAAATTTCAAGTTGAATATGGGCTTATCCAAATAAGCCATTGTATCTTTTTTTTTTAAACCAACAGTTTCAAAGAACACTTGTAAAAACTTGAAAGAAAAGATAAAAACAGGTTTTGACCTTAAATAAACTTTGAATAAAAAGACTTTAATAAAGCACAAACATTAACGTGGGGGATAGCTATCTTTATGACCCTAACCCATGACACACCCTTTTGAACCTCCGTGTTCATACTTAACCAAAAAAACACACTTAATATTTCTAATAAACTGATTTTTAAACTTTTTAAAAAGGCTGTTTAATGCATCCAATTTAGATGGGGGGTGGTGGTGTGTGTGGAAACAAAGCCTTTTAAATAAGCATTACTAAGCATGAAGAGTACATAAACACAGTAAAACAGACAATATAAGGATCAGAATAAGACATAAAATTAGATGTTGTTACCACGTAATTTAAGCTAAATTCAAAAAAGAAAAATGTACCTTAATCCTTGCTTAAACAGGATTTTTGAATTCCTAAATAAGCTCTAAACCTACCCAAAGCTTATGAATAAGCTTAAACTAAGCAAACCCAATGAGCCTTCCAATATTGCTCATTCATCCACTTGATTAATCTCAACTGTAACAACGTTTCTCTTCTTTATATTTGTACTTAAAGGTTTGATAAAGGTTTTAAAAAAGTTTTCATAAGAAGGATTATTTTAATAGCTTATATGACTTACATTTCTTAAGGATCTTAGAAACTAACAGTAGTAACATAAAAACTCACTTCCTCATTAATCTTAAAAAAGAAAGTTACATAAATAGTTTGAAAACTGAAAAGAAATTACCACACTAAGGATAACTAACTCTTTACTAAAAAAAAACTAATCTTTAGCTCCAAGGGTCTTACAAAGCTTTTTATAGAAAAATATTAGGGTTTGGGAATGGTCTCTGGTCTTCTTCTCTTGGTGTGTTTCTTTAGAAGACACAAAAAACGTCAGGTGTTTAGTTGTGGAGTGTAGTAAACATAAACATATCTTGGCTCCCTTAGTTATCTTGGTGCCCCCAAGTCGTTTAGCTTTAAGAATCAGTGATCGGAATTGGTGGGAATTAGGTTGCCAACAAGGCATAGGCTATTGTGGGGTAGTACTTAGGGTAAGTTTTATGGTGATGGTTTTAGAGGGTTGTGGGAGGTCAAAACGAGGAAAGCTGGAAACAGGGTTTTGTGAGTTTGGGGTTTGGCGTGGGGGGGGAATGGATTGATTGAGATGTACAAGTAGTTTGAAACGTAGGGGTGATGAAGTTTGGGGGTATTGGCAGGTTTTGGTCCTCCTTGGTGTGGTGTTTTTTTGTTTGACCCACCACGTCCACAAGTGGGAGGTGAATTGTTTGGGGATGGGCATAAATAGTCCCCAAAAAAGTTATTAAGTATTTGTAAGGGGTTGAAGTCCTCTGTTAGTTATAACTTTGAAGTGTTGGCAGACTTGGCCCTTGTAGTTTAACTTTGCCAATTTGGCAGAATTAACCCTTATCTTTATTTTCTTCTTTTCTTCTTTTAAGACAAGTTTAGGGATTTAACAAGTTTAGGGATTTAACAAGTTTAGTCCCTAAACTTGTTTTTCTTGACTTTTTGGCTTCGGGTTTGTCAGGGTTGACTTGGGTTGACTTTTTTCAAACTTGGGCTTTGACTTGACTGTGTCTTTTCCACGCTTTTCCATTCCGTGTCCGGTTTTGTCGTTTTGGCTTCGTTTTTCGTCCTTTTCTTAGATATCCGTTCCTGCACAACACAATTAGCAAAACAAGCATATATTTGGCATTTTAAGTCCGTTTTTGGTTATGTTAGCTCGTTTTTAAAGGTAAAAGGTATGTGTAATTAAACACACATACCATTGACATAAAAATATTATGAGAATGACATATTAAAAGTAGACGAATGACACTTAATATCATGGCAAAATATGTCAATATATATATATGCTACTTTAAAAAGGATTATAAACAAAGAAAAAAAACTAAGGATGAGGATGGAGACGATGTGCTTTTGAATGTGAATGAAAATGATTCCATAGAGCTGAAAAGTGGGAAAAGGAATGAGCGATACTAATAGAAGGGAAAGTCGTTGTCCGAGAGGTTGATAGAAATTTTGAGATATTCATTTGCATTGCTAATTGATGGCATTTGATACTATCGAGACACAAAGTGTGGATGATTGGGGGAATCTTAAAGTTTTGTGTGGGTTGTGTTTTGTTGGGGTGACAATGTTGAGGAACAAAGTTGGGATGTGAAATGAGGAGTTGGTGTTCTTTCATGGTGGAATAATAATGAGAGACTCAACAATGTGGTGACTCAATAACACTTGAAGATTTAATATCTTCTTTATGTTCTTCACTTTTTAGAAAGTGGAAAGTTTAACGAAGGAGTGACATTTGCATTACGCAAAAATTATTAAATATTCTTTCGGGATGAATTTTTGTTAAGTTGTCAAGGGATACAGGAGGAGTTCTAATACTAACAAGACTATTAGAAGAGAGAAGAAACGTTTAGAAGTAAGAAGAAAGATTTTAAAAGTGAAACGACTACTAAAAGAGAGAAGAAACGTTTAGGAGTGAGAAGAATCGTCTATGAATTTGAGACAAGACGTAAGCGAGATGTGAGGACCAAGGTTTGTATGTAAGGGGATTTATTATGAAGTGATGGATTGTAAGTCTATCAAATGTAAGGAATATGTTTGATAATGAGACGATTTCATTTGAAATTCACCTTGACTCTTGAAACATAGCAACGATGCTTTTGAGTGTTCACGGGATATGAGGATAGGGGGCGCCGGACCGCCCAACAACAAATGGGATGTTTGGAGAAATTGGATGTGAATTTTTTTGAATGAGTGGACATTTTAATGTGCATTTGCTATATTAATAATACTGGAAGTACTTGGATGCCAGTAGTTAAGTTGTCAGACATGGAATGGAACACGAAAATAGAATTCAAAACTAGAAGAAAAGAAGAGAATGTTGTATGAAAATGTGTTTCCCATCATTCCTAAACCTTGAGATGAGATTAATTTTAACGGACTCACGTTGATGGGGGTCTACAGAAAGAATTGTCGACGATGTTATCTTCAGACACAACCTTTTCGATGGAGATGTTTCCTTTTGGACATTGTCCCGAAGGAAATGGTGACGTATCTTTGGTGTGTTTTGTACGCGAAAATAATAATAATAATAATAATAATAATAATAATAATAATAAAGAAAACAAACGAAGATAGAGAGGACGAGCTTGACAATGTCAAGATAGATGGTGGTCTTCTCGAGTATTGTGAATTTTCATAAAACAATCATATGACGAGGTATAAGGTTATCTTAAAGGTGGTAGCGGAAATAGTAGAGGAAAGAGATTAGCCATCTTTATGGTTGTAGAGGCGTGGTTGAGTGAGAAGGAAGAGGTGTGATCAAAAGATAAAGAGTGTTTTCATCAAAGAGAAAGAATGTTTTCTTCGAAGAGAAAGAATGTTTTCATCAAAGAGAAAGAATGTTTTGTAGAAGAGAAAGAATGTTTTCGTCAAAAAGAAAGAATGTTTTCGTCAAAGAGAAAGAATGTTTCGTCGAAGAGATAGAGTGTTTTCGTCGAAGAGAAAGAATGCTTTCATCGAAGAGAAAGAATATTTTCATCGAATAGAAAGAAGAGCGTTTTAACTTATGTGTTAAACGGCTTGAATAGGAATTTTTAGATATGACCTTTAACATTTGCGATTGCAAGTTAAAGATACTTGAATATTTCGGATGAAATATTCAAGTTGTCAAACCTACTTGGAGGAGCGTTAGATTAATATCTAACCTTTTTGACGAAAGAGTGGTGATTCGGAAAGAAGAGAGATGATGATAAGGGCAAGTGTGATGAAGATCTCAAGGAGATTTAGACCATTCTATGACTCTTTTTGACTTTTTAGATTTTGTGCGCGGGTACGCGAAGAAAAATTATTTTAGGTGTGAATATATATATTATATATATATATATATATAATATAGATATATATATATATTTATATATTATATATATATATATATTATATATATATTATATAATCTGGATCGATTGAGAAGGTTTTTATTATAGGAAGATTGAGAAGGTTTTTCAAAAAATGATTAGATTTTTTATCTTTGATTCAAGTAGGTTTTCAGCGTTATGTGTAATGTTTTTATTTTTAAAAATCATTTTAATGTGATTATAATTCAAAAATGTTGTAAAACAAAATTCGTAACAGATCATGTTTAAAAAATCTTCTTGTTTTTGCAATATAAGTAAAATACTGAATCTTCTATACAAATTTAAAAAAAAAAAAGGGGGGGGGATTCTTTACCATAACTCGATTTTATTTAGCAATGATTTATGAATCAAATTTATGATTTATAGGTTTGATTCACTATTAAATGATGTTTACTTGTGAATCAAATAAAAAAATATGAATCAATTTGCTCAAACGTAGATTTCTCAATCTTCTCAAAATAAAAATATTCTCAACGGAACCGGAGCCTATATATATATATATATATATATATATATATATATATATATATATATATATATCTACCTAGATGCATAAGTATATAGATATAATCATGCAAGTTTATCTAAGCATGCATTAACACAATAATCAACAAGATTAATGTGTAAGACTATATGACATTTAAATTTTAATTGTCATACATTAAACTAACATATAGTAGGTGCACAATTAGCATGTAAGTCATGTAATATGACGCATACAAAACGTGATAATTTTAAATGCAATCATCATGTAAAACATGTTAGCATTTAGCACTTAGGAGCATGTGTTATTTAGATAAACTAAGAGATATTTTATCTAAATTGCTAGAAAAAGGGCCAAACGCTTTTTTACAACAGACATGCATTCAATTAGTTAAGAAAATAAAACATTTGTGCATTAAGATAAGCAATGAAGAACTTATAATTGCATTACATGAGTAGTCACGTTATCATCATGAAACTTTAAAGCAAATATTGTGAGATTGATGTAGTTAGATTGACTAAAGAGAAACCTAATATCTACTTGCTTAGTATGCACTCCTAGTGAGATACAAAAATTTAGCGATGTAGACTATCAATTAGGCATATTTAAGAGGAAGTCATTTGTCAAATTAGAGATTATGGAATTTGAGATTTAACTTGTGGTGCTCTCATGTTAGACAAAATAGAATTCCTATATTTGCCTAATGAAGTGTAGCAAAGATAAAATTTGTATTATCTTTTCATAGAGGGCCTAACATGACTCAACTAACATGCTTTAGTTCCGGGTTACATAATCTTAATCAAGATGTGTGGAATTCTACGGTTGAATGAGAGAGAAAGCAAATTGTTTTGAGGTTATAAGGAGAGAGATTGAGTCATCTAGGCTTTGGAGGTATGATAAGAGTGACATTTGGTGTTAATGCTCTATAATGAGAGTGTTAATAGAATACAACCTTTGTACTGTACTTTTATGAAAGAAATCCAATTTAAGGGTCTACCTTAAATAGATCCTTGTGAATGTTTCTTTGTATAAATAATGATGATTTACTAAAGGATAGTTACATGTATGTTGGAATTTTAAGAAAGTGATTCATAAGAGGAAGATGTTTTAAATCTAATGCAATAGGGCGGATTTTCCCAAACTAAAGATAATTCTAAGACAAAGGATCCATTGATCCGTGGAGGTGCCAAATTTGAACAAGGATCATTTTCTTATTGTTTGGCGTGATGGTGTGCATTAGGTTATTAGGAGAATCTTATATAAAAGTTATAAGAGTTCTCATTTTGGAGTTTCGGAAATGACATCCTAGGTTCTTGCTCATCAAGTTGGAGTAAGTAATTATGTGTTTCCTAATGGAAAATTTATAAGTCTCACATCCTACTCAGGAGTGTGTTAAGTTAAGATGTATAATGTACCATAGCTATTAACCCAACAATTGAACACTTTTTAGACTCATTGAGGACATCATAATTGCAAGAGTTAGTTGCATTTTGGATGGACTAATCTTGTTTGTCTTTAAAATCGACTTCGTAATTTCATGTAAATACCGAGGCTGGTTTTAAACATTGTAACTCGAAAAAAATATCTTATGGTCATTTGATTGATATTTCCGCGTTGATCTAGATAAATCTCCGTCTCGATTTTCATGTCATATTATAATTTTTGTAATTAGATCTGAATGATGAGTTTGGATTGATCGTTTGAATAATAACCATCATTAATATTCAAAATCCTCTTATGATCACTTTTGAAAGAAAGGGGAACGATAATGGTTTGTGGAATTTGTTCAATTCTCCCTAATCAATCCTTAGGGATGGTTTAAATGGTTCTTATTTGGTGAGAAAGTAATATTATGCTTATTTTGGTATGTTAAGTGAGAGTTCTTGATATAAGAAGATAGTTGAGTTTAGAGTCTGTGCTCTTTGAATTGTTTGAGCAAAGTTACATATGTTTGCATGATTTGCTTCATGTTTGGTTTTTCGGGAAGGGCGGAAAAAACGACTTTACCATTGCATTTGCAAGGTAGATTATTGAGTATTTCGGATGATAATATTCAAGTCGTTCAAATCCTTACTTCATTGCGTTAAATTTATGCATATATTTGCCAAATATTTGGAACACACCTATTGGACACAAGTTGACTCATTTATGACATCACATCCTACCACAGTGTGAGTATGATCCGATGCATATTCTTATCATATTGGAATAGGGATGTCGTTTTTTTTTCATATCAATCGAGTGTGTGATTGTAGTTATGTTGGGTTACGATAATATCTCTTTGTTATATTTTGATTTATAATCTTAAAGCTAGACAAATAAGAATCCGATTTCTTGTCCACACTCGAAAACTTGTCAATTAGATTCGACAATAATATCAATCATAATTTGAATAATGAATCGATATATATATTCGAAATTTTTCTTCACCCTCACGAACACTCTTTTTTAAAAGAAAACAAAATAAAGTTTTTCATAGTGTGTTCCATTAATTCTTGTAGACTTGTTGTGGAGGTGAGGTTATGAATAATGAAAATTTAATTTCTTCTAATTTCTTACTTCAAGATTGTCATATATTTTGCTTGTGCAAAAAATTATTTGTTGATATGTATAGTATGCATAGTTTTTAACGTTTTATGAGTATATAAATGATTTTCCTAACCATTTTTTATACAACACACATCTTTTGTAAAATACTATACGTTTATAAAAAGAATATAATTATGTGTGTGTGTTAGAACAATGCAAGCACAAGCAAAGTTTAAAAAATATATTTTCTTTTACTTAATTACCAATGTATTAATACAATATTTTATTTTGTTTAACCAACCTGAGGTCAAACAACGCAAGATGATGAAAATATTTAGACATTTTGTTGAAAGAGAGATAATGTGTTGGAAATATTTTAATGATGGGTTTTAACATATGATCTTAGGACATTATTTTTCCACACACTTGACAAACTATTAAACTTTCATTCCTAAGTGGGTTACTACACTCAAAATGATCTACAAGATGTTTATGTAACACTTGTAAATATAGTGATCTATACCTATATGCAATGCACAAACAATTTTACAACCTAAAGCAAGAAATCTAGCGTAATTCCTACTAGGCATAATCCGGAAAACTAGTAACATACAAATAGCATTCATGGTACATGTGTTTAGATATAATATGATTAGCTCAATTACAAATAGTAATGATTACTTATTAATATCTATAAACCAAGTTGAAACAAAAGTAAACACACATAATCATCAAGCATACACATAAGGATATTCGTTGTTGTTTTGTGTATTAGATATAACGATGTATACTTAGCTTGATTTGATTTGAAAATAAAATAGTTCCTCCCCATTTCAAAAATTAATTAAGATCAATATTTTGAAAGGACAAATACACTATTTTTCAAAGATATATCAATTAGAAATGCCCGACTCAAAGGAAAATGTAAAATACAAGTTTTACGTTAAAACAGAACTCAAAGTTTTGACCACTATGTAGTATTTTGCATTTCTGACTTATTTAAGTTTAGAATAAAGACTTGGAAGTATTTTTAAATGAAAATAGACTCAATTATCTTCGAAATGGCGGGTGGCACGACTTCTACGGACTTACGGTTGATTTTATATGATTTTTCGAAGTTTGCCAAATTCTGCTGAAACAGACAGGCGGCCCCCATAAAGGTGACGGCCCCCAGATATATTAGGGGGCCGCCCGGACATTTATGGGACCGCCACCAGTGACCCAAAAATACGTTTTTCGTATAAAATCATTTGGTAACTTAATGTAGGGACGTAGGACTTCAGGGAGTTGTTCCAGCACATAAAACACGTGTTTTAGACATCATTTTTACTCCTATGACTTTCAAAGACGTATTTTACACTTCCAAGCTTTTTGAGAATATTTTCAGTCAAGCTAGTATACGAGGTATATT
>BQNB010026752.1:27735-30235 GCA_026074375.1 Tanacetum coccineum | reverse complement strand
TTTATCAGCTTATTTGCTTGAATGTGTATAAGCTTTGTTTTAATGTTGGTTTTAGCCTTTTATGATCTCAAAATTGTGTAGATACTTTGTGCACATGGTATGCACAAAGTGGTTAGATTTTGGAAGCAATCTGTCATAGTTTTCCTTTTAAAATGTCAGTTTTAAAAAGTCTCAGCCACTTTTCAATCCCAAAATTAGTATAGTTAATGCTTGTTTTAGGTTTTAATTTTTATTGTGCTAGTAGATTTTAGGATAGACTTTACCTGTTTCAGTTTATGTTTCATTTTACAGCTTATTTTCTTGGCTTATTTAAGCCTGCAAGTTATGGTTTAGGACTGCCAAAATCTTAAAAATCCCAATATTTACATAATCTGTTTTACCCCTTTTTAGCTTATAGCCTATTTAGAAATGCTTATTTTAGGTTAGTAGTGGCTTATCTAGTGTAGTTTAGGCCCTTAGCAGCTTATCTAGTTTGATTTCAGCTTATTACAGCTTTTTAAGCTTATTCAGTTTAGGAGATTTAGTAATATTCCATATTAGTAAATCTGCCCTTTTCCTTATAGCTTATCTTGCTTATTAGTTTTTCAAATTGCTTATTTATGCTTGTTTTGGATTCTCAGTAGTATTAGCTTTTTGCATGTCTATTTTTAGCCATTAGCTTATTCATTAAGCCCATTAAAAGCTTGTTAAGTGTGTAAAGCTTAAAAAGCTTTAAGTGAAATTGTCAGCTTCTTTAAGCTCTTATCTGGATTATTTTTAAGTTTTAATAAAAAACTTTATTTTAAAAGTTTGTTATTTTTGCTTATTCTAGCTTTTTGCAAAAAGAAATAAAAAAAATGTTTATTTCAAAAAGGGAAGCAATGGGGGTCGAACCCATGACCTCCCCCTTTAGACACACAAGTCTCAGCACACACACACACTAACCATCTCGCCCTTGGGTCTTTTCCATTAGGATCTCATCTCATTAAATACTTATAGTCTTTGCTTGTTTTGCTTATTCGAACCTTTTTGCTTATTTGCTGCTTATTCATTAAGCTAGTTTTCTAGTTTGCATTTTTCTTAGATTCTAATCTGTCTAAACTACTTTCCATAATTTTTCTTGAATTTTTAGGATTTGTTTTCTATTTTTAATCAATTTTCAAAATTAAAATAGTTTTTAATTCATAATAAATTAAATAAAAGTCAAAAAAATATAATTCTTTTTTTTAAATTTTCTTTTATCATTTAGGACTTAGGAAAATTAAATTTGCTTTCGTAGGGTTAAATTTGTAGAATTTAGTTTTTTAAAGAACGGGTTTTGATCCCGTTAACGTTTTTCGTGTTTTTAACTTATTTGCTTTCATTTTTAGTTTACCCTTACTTGTTTTTCCCGTAGAATTAGAAAACCCAATCAAAATCTTTGTTATTCAAACATCAAATATCAAACCGACTCTCGACTTTCCATTGCACGCCTCGTTGGGAGAACGACCCGGGTGATCACTTGCTCGGAATCATTTATATCATACCCGTGAGTTTGTTGACCTTTTTTCTAAAGGGTTGACAAGGTTGACTTGCAGGGATTTTATATTTGATATTTTATTATACTATTTGATATATAATTTCCCTTGTAAAAGGTCATTATCAGATAGACACCATTATTATAACTTTGATTCATAAACACATAATTGATAAACAAGTTACTGATCCGTGGATTTATAACACTGATAATAATCTCATGATGTAGAAACAAAAATTTACATCCTTTAATATACACATCTTATACAAACTATTGATACACAAATGAACAAAATCATAAAATATTTTTAGCAGTGACAAGAGTTTCGTCGCACGGCGGCCAACAGATGTAGAACTTCGCCGAATACTGCCGACAAAGGTGACATGCAGATACATATGTAGCGGCAGAAACAACGTGACATAAGCCAACAAAACTACCATTATAAGAAGGTCTGTACTCTGTATGTTATGGTTATTTGCATGCAAAGGTTAGTCGTTGAAATGAAAAGGGATGGCGATGAACTGATAAAATGAAGGAAAATAAGATGGTCAGTTAATACTAGAGAGAAATGGAGATTCGTTATGAGACTGAGTAAAATAAGGATTAAGCAAATTACCTAAACTACCCTTTTCACCACACTAATTTTCTTTCCATACAAAATCTATAATTCCATGTGGCATAACTCTATTGGCTTCTTACTCTGTCCTACATTAATTACTATCTTATAAGACCTCATTCTATATATACATACATATATATATATATGTATATATATGTATATATGTATATATATATATATATGTATATATATATATATATATATATATATATATAACAAGATATTAGCGGGGAACTAGACATGCATTTTAGGTGTTAGTATTATAGAGTATGACACTTTAAAAGAAAGTTAGAAGCTAGACACATGCAATCATTATTTTTGTTGATAGAAATAATGCCTAAAAACGTTATTAATATTTTTTGACCTCTCTACGTTTTGATAATCAC
>BQNB010026752.1:4903-21997 GCA_026074375.1 Tanacetum coccineum | reverse complement strand
TGAGGAAAACATATTCGTATTAGCAAACAAATTAACAGTCTTGCAAGAAGTTCATTAACGCCACCATTATCTATCGGCTAAGTTCTGACTACCATTTAAATACATAATAAAAAAGATCACGAAAGCATCTTATAATCAACCTTCTGATTTTTCTTCATTGTAAGCTTTAAGTCCCAAAATGCAGTCAACTGCGTTCTTGTGTAGCCTTGTGCCGTTTAATTGCAGCTCATAAAAGCTGCAACCAACAAAAACAATTACTAATTTAATCTTCTAAAGGAAATATTTTATGACCGATTACCTATATAAAAATGTATCTTAAGCGTGTGGAGCTTGTCCAACAGATGAACAATGGCCAATCCTTTTATCGAGCTACCAATGAACAACATACCTGTTTGCAGAGAACTTATAATGACCATATTTTAGCAAGTAATCAGGCTCTTTTAAGTTTGACCCAAACCACAACAGTAAAATGACTTGCAATTCTCATTTCTTTTTATTAACTGAAATTTGTATATGCTGAAACAGAAATTAACAGTTGTTCACGTTACATACTTCACACTTCCTTAATTCACTACTATCTTATAAATTCTCTCATTCGCCATCTGTTGTAACTGAATCTGTTTTACAATTTTATTTTTTATTCAATCTGTAAGCTCCATCATTTCAATTTTTAGATGTCTATTTTATTTTTAGATATCTGTTTTAGATGCGAGTTTTCGATAGATTAGTATTAGTTTTCAAGAATACCAGTGTAACCATCATTCGGACGACATTTCTCCAAACACCCACTTACCTGCAGAAAATCCGTATATCAGCGGGCTAAGCACACTTTATATGAAGATGAAACCATACATCACATGTTTTTACCCAAAAAAAAACGTACATCGCACATAAAACGTTGTACCATGTATCTTATCTTTTATGTATATATTTTCATTTTCATTGTAGGTTATCAGAATTCCTTAGCTACATTAAATCAGGTTATCGTTTTAGTTTTTAGCTCATTATCGTTTAATTTTTAGCTCAAGTATCAGTTTGCCCTATATATAACTATTATTATTCACTCTAACTTTTTGCTACCTATTAACCGTCTACGCAGTTATTCTGCAAACTACATTGTATTTTTCATTCGTTACCTGCCACACTTTTCTCATACCAACAATAGCTTCTGACAATTTACACTATCTTCTAATGTTACGCAGGGTTTCCTACTTGCAGGCACCACGATCCTTTAACTTGGACATACAATATACTAAACTATAATCGCTACTTAACTATGCAAACGCAACATGAAGAACTAAAATGTTAAATGCCTAAAAAGTATAAGCATCCAAATTACGCTTTGGGAACTTTAGATCCATTTAGCATTAAAGATTAAAACATAACTCAAACGATGGATTCATAAAGAAATGCGTCAAAATTTGCTACAACTCTTAAGCATTAAGTATTAAGAGAGGTCCTTGAAAGACACTTTTAACAAGGATAGATTTATCTGGAAGAATTAATTCAATCAACATAGCATTTACAGATGCAATATATTATGACTGACATGTAACATGACACACACTTAAGCTATACCAAGTCAAAATGTAATTTAATCAGTCTGACTTACGTTTTTAACTCCAAAGATGAGAAATCTGCAACAGTAGTTTTTTTCTATGAAGGCTCTGCAATAAGTGATTAGTCAAATTAATTAGTGAACATCTTACTAAAACTGTAGCTTTAAACATAATAGCCAGTATACAGCAGGCTGATTGCTTATACACCAACGATTTCCAAATCATGATAATGCTTAAAATGCCGATGTGATGAATGACTAATAGGAATAAATTATTTCTTATTATATACCTTCTGATGACATCATAGTCTATATCTAGCTGTCTGATATTTCTGTATAACAAACATATTCTGCACTAAATGAAACAATAAACTCGCAGAGCATTTGCAACTTGCATCAAATTATACCATAATTGCACCTGTAGATGACTCTTCACATGATAGATGGTTAAGCCTTCAACTTTCATTTGATTCAGTACTCCCTTTGGGTTAGCTCCTACAGAACATTTATAAGAAAAGAGTAAGGATAATTATAGGCTATTGGCATACTAAGGTATCATTGTTTCACCCATAAAAAGCCTCAAACGTTCATAACTGATGAAATAGATACTAATCACTTAATCTAAAGAAGTTTCTGCTTCTTTTACAACTACGATTCTACGAACCGGATTCGAGTCGATCATACCACGACCACCACACCCACATCCTGCTGTCGAAAAACGCAACACCACACGTGACAAACAATTTTACAATCATAATATTGGGTTTTAGGGTTCATATATGTTCGTGGGCATCAATTAATATATCTATTCATCAGATGAGGCTGTAAATCCCATATCGTGGTATTAGAAGAGGTTGTAAATCATAGACAATGGATGATGGTGGCTAGGGTTTTTTTAGGAGAGAACAAATATTGGGGGTAAATGATCATGATTTTAATTGGAGTAATCTGTAGAGTTTGCATCATTAACATCTTGAGTTGTTATGAATCTGTAGAGGTTGCGCCATTAACATCTTGGGTTGATTGTTCACATTCATTCATTATAAGAAGTCGAAACTTTTTAGACATTAATAAAGATCACCTCCACCTTATTATGAGCACCTACACATTAATTTTAAGGAGTGAATCTTTAAGTGTAATAGATAATATTAACATGTTTCATCACATTTTACTATTAATGCTTGTACCGGTCAAATTAATACCACAGGTGGAATGATAACAAAGAGGTTTAACGTATATATCAGGATATTAATGTTTACTAGTATTTTTCATGTTGTACAGCTATGTGGTACATAATAATATAACATAATGGTTAAGAAATTTTGACTTCTGTGATAATCTAAAATCAGTTCTCAGTCCCACCCAATTAAGACTTGCTGTGATAAATTAAAATCACAGCTTGATGGCTGAAATTTTTACGAATTTACAGCAAGTTCTAAGCAGAATAGTAGACAATTTGACTTAAACAAAAATACAATATCTACTATATTTTTGCTGTCCAACATACCATACATCAAGTTATCACTTAGGATTCATCAAATATTTCCCATTGTTGCACAAATCTTTATATACGACGTCGGTATCAAATATTTTGAAATATTTTACGAATTTACAGCAACTTTTAAGCAGAATAGCAGACTGTTTGGATATTTAAGTAGCAAGCAAGCTAACATACCATATAGCAAAGTCCACCGTTCCACACCTCCACGACAAGTTATCACTTAAGATTCATCATCATAATTTTTGTTCCCTTTTAAAACGGTTGGGAATGTGGTTTTAAACAACCCATAACTGCATTTAAATCTGGTTTTTTAATATTCTTTGGTCCTCACAGATAACAAATAAAATTCATACATTCCTTATGTGTTCCTTTTATCTTCTAGTGCTAGAAATTAAAGTGTTCTTCTTGAATTATACCCTAAAGATTTCGTGATACCTGACTCATAAAGGGTCGAAATATATTTATACGAAAAGTAAACTCAACACGATTCAAGCAAGATATCAAAGATTATCGTCACACACCCTAACCTGATTTCTAACAAAAAATGTGACATTAAACAAGTTTCTACAATCACAATTTTGCAATCTTACAAAGATTAAAAACTAACAATATTAGAGAAATATTTTTTACAGCCTAAATATTAACAAAATACTATACAATTTTAAATATATTTGTATATATGTATATATTATTCGGGCGGGCGTGGCGGTAATGTTATTCCTCGCTCTCCGTCCTAGACTCGATTACAATCCCCGTTTAAGACTTAAACCCATCTGGTAACCCGATAAGATGTCCCCCTCCCCTAATTAGGTCGTGTTTCGGATTTCTCTGTCGGGTTCAGGGTTTTTTTTGCCCTTTTTCTATTTGTTGCACCATAATGCATTTTAAACAAGTAAATGGCCTTTAGTGTTAATATTTATGCTACTCTTAGTGGTTACATCGTTACCCCTCCATCTCAGTGTCACATCACCATTTACTTTCCCCCACTGCCTCTCACTTTTCACCCCCATCTTAGAAAAGAACAACGTTTAAACAAAATCAAAAAGCTATATACTCGTCATAAAACAAAGATTATATTCTAATGCATCAAATCAAAATGAAGAGAACATGTCGGGTACTCTTCGTTTTATATATTGAACAGCTTTATAGCATGCGCTCGATACAAAAATTCATACATAAACCTGCAACTTATTTCGACCAATTCAAATAGCATGGAGGTGGTCGGTCTAATACATGACCAGATTAAAATATGTGCGGGATGATCAACCCCACATAACCTTTATTATTTAGGGGCTATCGATTTTTGAAACTTTCTTAAAAGTAAAGGTTCTTTTTTGAAGGATAACAGATTATTTAGAAAGAAGAATGTGACTTCGGTATGATAAGAATCAAAATTTTGAAGTTCTCAAAGGAAAAAAAGCTTAAGTTTAAGCTTTAATGGTGAAAATTAAGTACATGAATTTTGTGAGGAAAACAAACTCATAGACGTAAGAAAGTGTGTATAGCACATAAGTATTTCTTATGAAAGTTTAGCATTAATCCATTTATCTTTAATATTTATGATTTTAAACAACATATCTATGTGAAGCGTGTAGTTTTTGTCTAAAAGTTTAAACAAATATATATCTTATGAAAAACTATAATTATAACCGGGAATATTGTTTTAAAGAAAGTAAACATCGTAGATTGTTTTAGAAAAAACAAATGTTATCAACTAACATATCTTTTTAGAAAGTTTTACATGATATTTTATTTTATAAAAAACTTTTTAGAACTTCATTAATCATCATAAAATGTTTTTTAAAAACTAAAGAGTTATAGTAGAAATATAGAATATTTATTTAAACTTGAACAATATTACATGTGTCCTTCGATCGATATAAAAAAAAGCATAATCTAATTACAGTTCACT
This sequence comes from Tanacetum coccineum, assembly GCA_026074375.1. NCBI lineage: Eukaryota > Viridiplantae > Streptophyta > Magnoliopsida > Asterales > Asteraceae > Tanacetum > Tanacetum coccineum. The sequence goes on along the minus strand of BQNB010026752.1, from coordinate 17,026 downwards.
ATTTTTACACATACTTCAATTATGATGTTAAAATATCCGTTTTAAAATTTTGACACACACCATCAAATTTCACCGCTCTGGTCCAATATAGAGAATTAGAATAAATCGGCTATTAGGATTCTTTATGAAGTTAGCAAAATGACACATGTGATACAATACTAATAAGATGACATAACTTTGATAATCGTAATTGCAGATTGATCAGAACTTTGATAATCCTAATATCGCTTTTTTGATGATCGTTCGATCTTTACATTTCTTGCAAGATAAGGTTTGTTTTCTTGAATATTTATATGTCATTAGCACTTTAGTAAGTTCCTTGACCTTGTCCTAGTGAACCTTAAAGGCAAAAGTAGGCTGATTGTTTGATCTTTACGTTTGAGGTTTGTTTCTTGAATATTTATGTCATTAGCACTCTAGTAAGTTCCTTGACCTTGTCCTAGTGTTAACCTTAAAGGCAAAAGTAGGCATCTTGTCCCTACCAAAAGTGACCATGTCCTATCATAGATACTTGTATCTCGAACGCCATAAAAGAACAACAAAGCCAATGAATACTCATGTTTAACCAACTCTACTCACGCTTATAGTCGGTCAAGCCCACATATGTACGGATAGTGAGTCATCATATCTTACATATTATGGATAAATCCGAGTCTCTAATTATAAGTAGTTGTTTTTCAATCTCATAATATCAACTATAAACTTACTTAAGGTATTTAAACTATCACTAAATGAGATTAGGGCTGCAATCAAGCCCAGTCGAGCTCGAGCTTGACAGGGCTTGAGCTCGGCTCGAAAATCACAAGTTAGGCTCGATCTCGGCTCGATAGCTCGACAAGCCTTAATCATTAAAGCTTGAGCTCGGCTCGAGTTATATTTGAATACGGCTCAAGCTCGGCTCAAAAAGCTCGAATTTATTCATAAATTTTTAAGAGAGCTTTGCAACGTGCTAAAGTGTGTCCAAATTAGAGTTACTATGATTAAGATATCGTGTCTCAAAGTGAGATACGTGAAACATGCAAATTTGGAAAAAATATTGCATCCCACATAGCCTAGAAAAGGAAGTGTGAATCCTTGCAGTTGCAGATTTGTTCTTGAAGTAGTGATCTAGTGGAAACCAATTGTTGGAAAAAAAATTATAACTCAAACCGGTTCGTAACCGATTAGGTGGAAAAACCGGTATATAACCGAACGGGTTTTAGTCAAAACCGATTTACGAACCGGTTGGCTAAAACCTGTTTTTTAAACCGGTTTGTTCACCTCTACTAGACATTATAAACCACCGGCCAATCCCGTATTTAGCCGATGTGAGATCGTAACAATACCCCACGCTTTGAAGAACTTAAGTCCTCGTTGGTACCTCGAAAGGTAGGGTTGCCAAACAGTTAGCCGAACTAAGATAGGAAAGAAGAACAATTAACAAAATAGATTGATATCAATTGCTACGAAGCTATCCCAGGCTCGCATCGATTTATAAGCTAAGTATAAAACTCACAACAAAACGCTAACTTAAAGAATGAGAGGACACTTAGACTTTTAAAACCACCGACCAATCATTTACTTGGCAGATGTAGGATAGTAACACATAAAATTCAAGTTTATATGCAATTTCTCTTTAGATTACAAGTATAATATGGCCTTTTTGTGTTATTGCCTATGCCATCCGAAAACCACGAAACGACTCTGATCCTAATAAACTCAATTTGCTTAAACGCCCAACTAAATAACCCTTAATATTTAGCCCTAAACCAATTATAACCAAAAGAAGAACCATAAACAAATAAATAAAAGCCGTACGGAGTAATATATAAAAATAATTTTCGAGTTTGGTTTAAAATCGAAGCTCAATAACATAATCTTTTCTTTATTGGATTTTTTCTTTAATCTTCATCGGATAAACATAATTTTCGCATATGTATACATATTGGATCATGTGTTGTTTAAAAGTTTTCAAAACATTGAAAATATCCAAAAATCAAATTTATCTATGAAAATTTACTATGGCTTCTTTTTGTAATAACATGTCAATTGCGAATCTGCATCATAATGAATGGATTTAACGTTGTTAAAAAACATAAGTGATTAATATATCGAACATGCTTTTTCAACCATGTAAGTGATTAATATATCAAAATTTGTTTGCGTTACTTTTTTATTTTTTCTTTTAAGTAAAGATATCTCTAAGTCATGAGTCATTTTCATGATATGTTTTAATATTAATTTAATTATTATTTTGCCAGAATATTTCACTGGGTCATGTTAATATATTATTGGGAAGATACATTATTTTACATATGGTTTCTTACATTGTGTTTCTAGATAATGGATCTTTGTGTACTAATGTGATATCACTTGGTATTGGTACTTTCATGTGGAAGTGCACGGTGCTCCTTTATTCTTCATAATGACTATAACCTAGGTGTAAACCGATAAAGCAAGTACCTTCATGGATTGAGACCGTGAAAGTGAATTTAAGTATCCTATAATTGAAGAGGGATGCAAAGTTGCAAACATCTTATTTTTTTCTCATTTTTGAAATCCATTAGTGTACATTTGATTATTTGAAAATAGAATCGTATGTTTAAAATTATGGCTCTAAATAGACATTAAAATGAAAACAACATGCGTCATGAGAGAACTCGTAATTCAACAAAATACAAAGTAAATTATCGAATGTATTTTTCGTTTCAATTGTTTTGAAAATATATTGAAACAAACCGTGTATACACGGGCCTTCGACTAGTATCATATTATAGTCCGGTTAGTGTTTTGAAACTAAGTAGTTACTTCCCACTAAATATGATCAATTTTAATCTAGGTTATAAATAGCATGAGACGTGGCGTGGCGGCATAGGCAAACATGTTAATCTTTTTTATTTCTATAAAAAACAGATTTTTTATCAAAATTTAATTCAGAAAACACGTGATTTGTTCATTTTTTGATAGAGGATGGAGAGGGATAGGGTAAAAAATTATGTTATTAAATATACCAAGGCGTCGGCTCTAGGCGCGCCATGGTGGCGTTAAGGCGCGATGCGTGACCTCCACTTTATTAAATATACCAAGGCGTCGGCTCTAGGCGTGACGTGAGGTGAGGCGTGAAAATGCGCAATAAAGCGAGCTAAGGCGTGAGGCGTGGTGGGTTTTAGATTAAACTCTGATAAATAAAGATAATTCCTTAACTTATTCGTTATGTACAACGCTTTTTGTAAACTCGATATATATGAAATATGATATAAATATATAAATATTTTCATATTTTTATACCGCCTTAAGCCACGTTATAAAAATGCAAAGGTTTTGCCATAACCGCTAAGACGCGAGGTTTGGTCATGTCACCATGCCACAAGCCTACAACCCGCGCTATTTATAACTTTGAATATTACTACTTTTTAAAAAATAGTGCATTGCAATATAGGAAAACAAATAACTTTTTTTATTATAATTATTATTTTAAAAAAATAAAAGATAATATACATTATCTATTACCTTATCTATAACATACAAAATCCATTGTAAATAAATAAGAATATGGATGCCCATTAATATGGTGACATGTAGCAAAGTTGGTTGTATGAATCGAGAATCATTAAATGAAGCGGTCATAGGAGATGAGTATTTGCTTTTGTACTTATTTCAATTTAATATGTCATACTAAATTGTCACACGCGAACACACAGAATATTTATTCTGTAAAAAATTTCATCATGCGTTACAACTTCTGCCCACTGATCTTCATTCTGTACAGGTCTATATCTCCTGCCAGTAATTTCAACGTGGACCAGCGTGGTCTGCATTCCGTCCAACAGGAAAATGGCTCCTCAGAAGCTGATGTATACGCTGAAAGGTAGACCCCCGTTGAAATCGGAAAATAACTCGCTCAATGACCCTATCGTCATTTTGGTCCGACATCTTCATAGCAACAAGAATCCGCTCGGCATCTGAATGACGGGGCCAGGTTCTATGTAGCTCTTCGCATCTTTGCCTGAGAACAGGCACCAATAGTGCAAACAAAACAGTGCACAGTAGCAATCAAAACAGTAAACAAAACATAAGTTATCACTGCAGTGGTGTAATATAAGAAAAAAACAAGTTTAAAACGATGTACAATAGATGTAATATTTGGAAAGTTTATAATAACTTCAATCCGCATCAATCTTATAATAACTAGCACACTATCAAACTTATAATAACTTCACTCTGTATCAATCTTTAAGACTGACACAACAGAAACCCCCTACTCAAGCCGACACACTAGAAAAATATCTATTCGATTATCAAATCATCAAGCTTACAGATAAAAGAAAACCCTAACAGCGTAACTAAACTTGAGAAAAGAAACTGGAGACCTCACATTGCTAACATTTTCAGATAAGTTTGATGATGTGTTATGCTATTTTGTGTTTTATATGCAGTTAAATTGGGTAGCAATGTAGGGTCTCCAGTTTCTTTTCTCTTGTCTTTTATCTGTAAGCTTGATGATTTGATAATCGAATGGATATTTTTCTAGTGTGTCAGCTTGAGTAGGGGGTTTCTGTTATGTCAGTCTTGAAGATCGATACAGATTGAAGTTATTATAAGTTTGATAGTGTGCCAGTTATTAAAATATTGATGCGGATTGAAGTTATTATAAGTTTTCCAGATATTACATCTTTTTAAACTTGTTTTTCTCTCTTATAATACATCAGTGCAGTGATAACTTCTGTTTTGTTTACTGTTTTGATTGCTATTGTAAGTGATGCACTGTTTTGTTTGCAGTATCGGTGCTTGTTCTCAGGCGGAGATGTGAAGAGTTACATAGGACCTGGCCCCGTCATTCAGATACCGAGCGGCTTCTTGTTGCTGTGCAGATGTCGGACCAAATTGAAGATAGGGTCATTGAGCGAGTTATTTTTTGATTTCGACGGGGGTCTACCTTTCAGCGTATACATCAGCTTATGAGGAGCCATTTTCCTGTTGGACGGAATGCAGACCGGTCTACGTTGAAATAACTGGCAGGAGATACACCTGTACAATATGAAGACCAGTAGGCAAAAGTTGTAACGCATGATGAAATTTTTTACAGAATAAATCTTCTATGTGTTCGCGTGTGACATATTGTTGTGGTCAGTATCTCTTGAAACCGTTCCTACTTTGCTGTGTTCAAAACCTTGCATTGAAGTGACTTGTTTGATCTTTGTCATGGCTTGTCTATGTGTCTAACTGAAAGTCTACTTTGTTCTGTGTTGTGTTAGTATATGTGAAAGTCTACTTTCTTGTGTTAGTATCTGTATAAGTCTATTTTGTGTTAGTATATCTCGAACTATCTGTCTAAAATTTCATTTGTAATTTTGCACATTTGTTTGTAAATGTTTCCTTTGTGTTTCAGTAGGCTAGTAGGCTGTAATAAAAAATTTCAGTTTCTCCATATATAACGTCGTTGATACGTTATAAGGGAGTGTTTGGTAGGGTAGAATGAAAAAAGGAAATGTAAGCGTATTAGGTTACACGTGCATAAAAAAGTTTGCGAAAAAAGGTCATGAACAAATTTTGACCTAAAGTGAATCTAATCACAACTACAGCCCTTATGTTTTTTCAAAAGAAATATTATTATTGAGAAATGGTCATGCTAACAATCGACCTAACCTAAATTTTAAATAATGAAAGAGGATAAGATGGGAAGGGAAAAGTAATGGATGGTATTGTAAGGAAAGTGGTTTTTGCAATTTATGTTTGTATTTTTAATAAAAAGGAAAGTACATGGAAGCTAACAAAATTACTAGTGTACCCTTGAAACTAGTAATATTTTTAGACACAACCAATGCTTGTATAATACATAAACTTAACTACAGAAGTCAAAATTATTTAGTTTTATGTTAAGTGTCATCATAGGATTTATTCACGGATATATATTCACAAATCCATTACTAAGAAATAGTCATAATCAGGATAATACATAAAATCCAAACAAGTAAACGAACAATATGCACATCCTTTACAATATTAGCCTATCATATCATTTTAAATATAAAACACTGTCATCAAACCTTAAATATATTTAGATACCGAATAACAAATATGAATATAGCTGTTGCTAGAGTTTGCCTATCGAATCCCGCAAGCACTGAAGTTGGATTTGTGCATCCTGGTAAAACGACTTTGAAGTCAAAGCAACGATAAACCCATAAACGAAAACATATAAACTAATTGCATGCATTTTTTTCTTGATGTATTCATACAAAAATAAATCAAAATTTTCAAGATTGATTTACTTGGTGCATGTGAATAAACAAGTATCTGGTGCTCGCGCTTCGCAACGGGAGCAAAGAAAAATAAAAAAAAATCACAATATTTTTTATGATCGTTTTATGTCAATGAGCCCCTCTCGTTTTTAACCTATTTGCTAATTTACCGATTGGTCTTTTTAATTCAGATAGCCCATGGCCCATAGCAAAACCTATGTATATAACACTACTTACAACCAAACCCTAATTCAGCCTCTCTTTTTCTCTCACACAACCTGTATCCCTCTGGTCTCACATCTTTTGAAACCAGATCTACCAATAATGAACAACACTAGCATAATTAGTAAATTTTCAATTCTAAAATTATAAAATTAACTCTTTTTATCAAATTCATCAATAAAAATCACTCCTTACTCTCCTGCCTATATATTCCTCGAATTCGCTTGTTACTAAGATAAAGTAATTGATGTGAGGTAAAATAGGTTTAAAAACCCGATTAATCACCGTCTCGTGTAACGGTACGTCACTGTCATCGGCGATAGTGATTTAGCCAGGGATCGGTGATCTCTTTTTTGTTTTAACGGCGTGTTAGATCTGACGTGCGTTAAATCTAACTCGTCGTCACATCTAACGGCGCGTCACTTTTTTTCAAACGAAAGTGAAGCGCGTAGATCTGACACGCCGTTAGATATGACGACGAGTTAGATTTAACTAGCCGTTAAAACAAAAAGAGATTACCGATCGCCGGCTAGATCACCGTTGTCGACAGTGATCTACCGTTACACGAGACGATGATCTACCGTTACACGAGACGGTGATTAACTGTTTTTGTAAATCTATTTTACCTCACTTCAATTACTTTGATCTTAGTAAAAAGAGAATTCAGGTATATATAGGCGGAAGAGTAAGGAGTAACTTTTATTGATGAATTTCATACAAGATGTAGAAATAAGGGTTGAGTCATTTCAGAAAACATAAACATGATTTGTCAAGTTTTAGATAGCTGAACCGTTCATAAACAAGCAAAATGACTCAATCCTAATCCTACTTCCTTGTATTTTTTTGTTATCAGTTCATCAGCAATAATCCACTTTTCACTCTTCCTATACATACCTGTATAGAATTCTCTTTTTACTAAGATGTCATTCAGCTCTAATTGAGGTAAAAGATTTACAAACTCTTTTTTAGTTAACACCCGTAGTTGATCTCACTCGCGATGTTTGATCTCACTCACTCTCCCGCGTTGTTTGATCTTACTTGCTGCTATTTTTTCATTTCGTCTAATCTTGCTTTTTTATAATCGTAATTGCAGATTGATCAGAACCTTGATAATCCTAATATCGCTTTTTTGATGATCGTTCGATCTTTACATTTCTTGCAAGATAAGGTTTGTTTTCTTGAATATTTATATGTCATTAGCACTTTAGTAAGTTCCTTGACCTTGTCCTAGTGTTAACCTTAAAGGCAAAAGTAGGCTGATTGTTTGATCTTTACGTTTGAGGTTTGTTTCTTGAATATTTATGTCATTAGCACTCTAGTAAGTTCCTTGACCTTGTCCTAGTGTTAACCTTAAAGGCAAAAGTAGGCATCTTGTCCCTACCAAAAGTGACCATGTCCTATCATAGATACTTGTATCTCGAACGCCATAAAAGAACAACAAAGCCAATGAATACTCATGTTTAACCAACTCTACTCACGCTTATAGTCGGTCAAGCCCACATACGTACGTATAGTCAGTCATCATATCTTACATATTATGGATAAATCCGAGTCTCTAATTATAAGTAGTTGAAGATCGATTAAGCTGCTTAGGTTTTGTCAAATCTTTTACTAAAATGAGGGAGGAAAGAAGAATTTATTTTTCACCCTCATCTTGCGGTAATTTCTCAACCCATTGCCCATCAACCACTTTGTAACTTGGCATGCAAGTTAAGCTTCCTTTTCCGGTTTTAACATATTAGTCCCTCACGTTTAACTTTTAAACGTCTAACTAATATTAATACGTGTTAACATTTAACGATCGTTTGTTAACACTTAATATATTTACTCGTTATTCTACATATAAACGTGTGCGTCCCCGTAGGCTCGAAAACGTTTCCGGACATATATTAATTATACATGTTCATAATCCAACAAATAATCCATTTAAGCCACTAATGATTCTTAAAACTGCAAACACGTAACTGGTGGCACTATAAATGAGAACGGGTGCTTACTGATTAAGGCCACTCATGTTGGTTCTGAGACTGCACTTTCACAAATAGTTCAAATAGTTGAAGCCGCTCAACTTGCACGTACACATGTTCAAAAGCTAGCTGATCGTATTTCAAAGTTCTTTGTACCCGTCATAAGTGTTTGAGATCCTAATGTTTAATGATTCAACGGTTTACAACATTTAATATGTGTTTTATATCTCGGGTGGGGTTGTGGCTGGTGTTGTGACTTTTTAGGATGGTTCGTTCCTGGAGTGGCTGGAATGTATCCAAAAAGTTACCGAAAGCAATGGATGAGTTTGAGCTTGCTTTATAGTTTGGTATCTCGGTTCTTGTTGTAGCATGTCCATGCGCTTTAGGTCTGGCCACTCCAACTACAGTTATGGTTGCCCTTGGTAAAGGTGCATCAGAAGGTGTACTCATTAAAGGTGGAATTGCACTAGAAAAGGCACACAAGGTACTTCAGCATTTCAAATCATGAACCATAATGCACTTGAAACCTCTTATTTTCATTTCTTTCTACAACAATTCAGATTTTTTTTTGGTTTATACGGTTTCAACTGTCTTTATCCATTTTTATTTCAAAGCTTTTTGTGGACACGAAAATATAACTTGTTTGAAATATTAAGTAAATCTCCTCATATAATTTTGCCAATTTATCATACAAGGTTTTCTTATTAAGCTAATAATGTTTAGTGTATAATATTTGAGCAAAATATATATAGTACATATACATGCTAAAAGATGTTTTATATATAAAAAAAATCTATTTGAATTCGGTTTTCGGTTCGATTTGGTTTACATTTTATGTCCCAGGCCTTGAATGTTTAATATAAGAAAAAAAACATAAGTTATGTCCCAGGCCTTGAATGTTTAGTGACAAAAAATTCATCGAAAACCCTCCTTCACTCCTTGTGATTCAATAATCTCCGTCATGTTATTCATACACCCATCCATGTTATATCCCATAGTCTGCCCCACTTTCACCAATTCTTCCATCAAATTCAATATTGATCCACCGGTACGTGGATTCACTGATTTTTTAAAATGGCCTGAGCAAACCGATTCTGCTACATCATCTTTTGAACCCTTATTTGAACCAATGTCTTTGAAAACGTCGTTTACCCCTTCCTCATGACCACCTTGTGAAAATTCGCCACATTCTTTCTTGGAGTTCTCACCATTATTGCAAAATGTTTCTATACCATCCTTTGGAGTATAGCCTGGAGGGTATTGTGGACTGTGTTCCGATTTGTCTTCACTTTCTACATTGTCTTTTTTCTTATTAAGCAACTCATAAATGTTGAATGGATCCTTGGAATGATTCTCCTTTTGACCAGTAGACAACTCCTCTGGTTTGTTGTAATTCTGCGATCGCTCCTCAAAACACGTTTCCAGGACTTCGTCCACATCACTGTCTACTGCATTTAAATCTCCTTCATTAACATCATCATCTGAATCATGTTCATCATCAGATTCCTCCAAGAAGTCAGGAACCCATCCTGTAACTTCCTTGGCGCGAATCCAACACACCTTACCACGAAATATAATTTTGAACGCCTCAATAATATTCTTACCAACCTTCGTCTTTATGCACAGTCTTTTCGAGTGAAAGCAGTTTTCATCTTGATCATCAATGTGTAATAAGTCACCCCATTTAGACGCAATACGTTTAAATGTATTGTTCGACCATAATTTAAATGGAATACCTTCAATCTCCACCCAAACAATTCTTCCTTCAATAGTAAAATCCTTTGATGCTTGAATCAACTGAGAGAACCAAGACCCAATACCCACATTAGCATGGAAAAGTTTTTTTGAAGCTTCTGAATCAAATTCCACCAGCACCCATAATTCACCCATATACTGAATTTTGATATTGTTGAAACCTTCTTTATGCAGTACCATCTTCAGGTTAGATAAGGATGCAAACTCTTTCACCCTTCCCATCAACGAGTTAGAGAGATCAGATGTGTTCAAACATTCATCGTCCAATACCAGTGTTGGGGTATGATCACTTTCCGCAACCACAGACGTGTTATTTCCTTTCACCACCTGAACATACGAGTTGCCCACTCCACTTTGTCCCATATCTTTCTGGTAAACATGTGTAGTACGTCTATTAACCCCAGCATAATTGTTAGGCTGATGATATTTCTTATTCAAAGGCGTTCTGTGAAATCTAACAGAGTTAGCATGAAGCTTCAACCGCCCCACCCATATCGTACATAGGTTATTAACCAATCTCTCCTCATTAAAAACATTAATAAAACGGACAAAACCAAACCTCTTTCCAGCTTTCGACCTCTTAATTGGGATATACGCATCGACGACATGTCCATATTGTTTACATGCATTAAACAGATCCTTAGCAGAAAACGTGACAGGAAAATTTGTGTATAATTATGAGTGGGTAGGATCTTAGAGACATCATCCTCCTTTGATTTGTGGCTTCCCATGAGACCACCCAAGATTACACAATGCAAAAAAAAAAAAAAAAAAATTTTTTTTAGGGCCCCAAAAGGCAGAAAACAATTAGGGTTTGCAATCGAAAAAAAAAATAAAAATAAAATAAATAAATTTAAAAAATAAATCCGCACAGATTTCAAGATCTAAAGGTAAAAATCGCCTAACACGCTCGTTATGAGAACAAACAACAAGTTGTTAATCTCAATTACAGGGGTTATAGCAATCCTACACAAAAGAAACAAGAAGATCCGGAGGATTAAGGATTGAAAATTGAGATTAGGGTTTGATTTTTGAAGATTGGGGCGCCTCAAGCAAGATTGGGGGTGTTTGGGATAATCGCATCACCTTCCGAATCCATTTAAACATATAGATGATATCAAAAGAGATAATAGTGGGGCATGATCGATCGATTATATGTTCGTGATGATAGATTCAGATCTGATGTGTTTGTGTGTGTTTGTGTGTGTTTGTTTGTAAATATAAAACACTATCATCAAACCAGTCAAAAACCTTAAAAATTAAATACATATAAAAATACACACACATAAACGGCGTGCATCATCTAATATCATTAACTTAAGGAAACAACATACGACCTTCATAAGTCACAAAATAATCTGCAACCACTTAACATATCATGCAAAAACCGTAAATGAAACGTTTATAAACAAAAACACATAACACATCATCAAACTTATCAAAAACCTTAAAAGATCGAGACACACAAACAATAAGTATCATCTAATTGCATTTACATGATATAATACAAACACATTAACAAAATTAACAAAAATTAAAACATAAAACAATAAATAAACACATAGTAAAAAGTAATTAGGTTAAAACTATTAAATAATTAGTTTTGCTAACATTATGTTTATAGCTAATTTAACTGTAGCACGCTCTTATTTACATAAATTTAGTTTTGCTAACATATAAATATTATAGCTAATATAACAGTAGCACGACACTTCTATACAAAATTGCTAACACCATACGCTCGGAATACCTAAAATTCAAAAAATATAAAATTAATAAAAATCATTAATATAATAAAAACGTGTAACAACGGCGCGTGAGTAATGTTGTGTTTGATGCGTTTGATCTCACACACGCGCTGTTTGTTTTGACGCGCGTAGAAATAAAAACTTTATTGATTTAACTTTATGTACCTAGATCGCTTACATAAACAATGAGATTCTAATAGCATAATATTA